>VYXB01002368.1:259100-281403 GCA_013397135.1 Pachyramphus minor | reverse complement strand
GACCCTTAGATGAAATTTTCTAAATTATTCAGTCTGAAATACATGTGTGTCCTATAAAAATTTAGTCTAAAAGTAGTAAATTTGGCAATGTGAGAAGGAACTGAAAACTGTTTTCTGAGTGATAAGTGTTAAATAACAATAAAAAAAGGTAATGATACAAGTGGACTCACACACAAAATAAGGCATGAGTAGATGAAAGGATTAATATTAACAGAGGCTTGCCTGGAAACATACACACGAGAATTCCCATTGAAAACTGTGAAACAAATGATAAATCTATTCAGTTAAATCTTTGAGGGATTGGGTCCTGGAGTTTTGAGCTGTGTGAAGTCTCATTAAAATCAGTGGCAATCTCACCAAAAACAAAGCAGAAGCAGATGTTCTAGAGAGAAAAATTATGACCAAAACCATTTATTAAAAATATTTAAACTTCAATAGTGGAAACGCACTGATATTGTGTGCTACCATTTTGTTTCTTTATTCCCTATTTATAAACACCCAAAGTTGATGCATAAGTAATGTATGTCTGCTTGGCTAATTGGCCAGTCAAAAATGTGAAACTACATGTGCTTATAGGAGTAGGACATGGAGTTCAATGTTTCATTGATTTGTTATACTGTATATATTTAAAATGTAGATATACACCATTTGAATTTTAGAAACTTTAAATAAATATCTAAAATAGTAGTTGGTGTTGAACAACAGCTTCTGCACAGGCAACAAACAAACCAGGGAAGAATGTGTCAAGACCCATCAGTTTCTTGTTGGCCCCATGCCAGGAGAACAGGCAGATTTCATATTGAATTGAAAGCTCAACATATTTTAACATTGTGTCCTCTGCCATGATAGGGCATGACATTTTAAAATTGACATCCTTGCTTAAAACAAGGAAAGTTTTGGTGTTTCTGTAGATTGCTGTCCCAGAAGTAGTGTGTAAAGATAGACAACTGAAAAATAGACATATTGCAATGTGATTTCACAAACCAACTCGTTACTTGGAAATAATCAATTATGACACCTCTCCTTTCAGGAAATTGGAATTTATACTACAAAAATGAAGAGAATTGAGCCCAAACCCACTTGATTTTTATCCATAAAGTAATAAAAGGTTTTCTCATTGTGTAGGGGCTTGACACAGTTCCTGAGAAGAAATAACCTATCAGTGATCCAAAATATAAATACTTGTTTTCATTTACTCCTTTAGCTCCACAGTGAACATCTAGTATGAATTAAAAAGTGTGGGAATTCCCTTCAAAGACCACTGCTCTATGACATGATCTCCTCCCAGAATCCTAGAGAAGGTGCTCAAAGGGACTCTCTGTGGTGAGAGCTGGGGAATAGAATAGGCAAATTTAGTTCCAGAAATCATCTGCTTCTGTTCATCTTGTGAAAAAATGAAACCAAAACTATGCCCATGAGGGAAATCTGAAATGCTGGTCTTATCTTTCCTGACACCTGAAGTCATATGTAAGACACAAGCACAACTGAAAATAGAAAAAGTAAGACAAAATTAGCTGCATAAGCACAGTTGAATAGAAATGAAGAAAAGGCATGGTAGTGATGGTTCACTTTCTATAGAGATGGTTTTCTCTCCCACAGATACATGACTTTGGAATCTACCATGGTAGGTAGTTTCTCATTCCTCTCTGATGATGCATTTGCTAGATTGTTTGTAACTATTTTTAAGATTTTACTTAATAGTCATATCGTGTGATTTCTACCTTCCAGTATGGTCACACATCACTGTTCTTGATGTACCTCCACTTGAGCTAAAGGATCTAACTCAGCAGTGAATTTCATCCACTGTGTTAATTTTCTGAAAGCTTATTACAATGCTATGATGTTTTCAACCTACATGACAACATTAGGGGTCTTTTTCTCTTTGTAAATGTGAATAGCTTTAGGTGTTACAAGACTGAATCATCTATTGCAAATAAGAGTTTTATAAGTTTTAAAGTAGGAGTAAAGCTAAAGTGATTTGATTTTGTTTCTGATTCACTACTGGAGGTTCAAAAAGAAAAATATTCCACAATGATCACTTATAGAAAAGAGTGTAATTAATTACATATATGCTAAAAATTGTAGCTAATGAACTTCACCTTGAATGTTATCTGTTTGCTAAGGAGAAAAGTCTTCCATCGTTCAAGCTGTATTATGTCTTTGGTGTGTCTGTTTTACCTATATAAGATATATTTTCACAGTTTGTTCACTGTATGCTTTTTGGCTTGTTTTGTTTTGCACATGTTTAAGTGTGTTAAATAAGCTCTGAAATAAAAACTACTAAACTGGAGACAAAATACTCCTTTTATGTTACAGACTAATAATGCCTATTGTTGATAGGAGGTACGACTGCAGCATGCACTGCTTGTGAGAATCACATTTTGCATTATGTGTCATAAACTGTACAATTTATAATTCTGTATGAAATCACTGAGTTGATTGTTTTATTATATTTCAGTGTAAATTTTTCACTCATTTCAGTTCAAGTAACATTCTCACAGAATACAGCTTTTGTAGTGATATGATGTTTCCTAGCTCTAGGCTTGGCCTGTCCCTACTACTGCCTGTAATTTACTTTTTGGTCTCTGTCGCCTTGAGCTTGCCTTCTGACTAGTTTGTTGAATGATGTGCTAATCCATTATATTTTTCAGACAAGTGTATCGACCAGTATAAACAGACTGGAGGGCACAAAACTAAATGAAAGCTATACTTCCTTGAATCATTTAAAAAGCTCCTGCAGTGGTGGCAGTGCAAAATAACTTTTCTCTGTACATTAAACATAAGAGGGAAATTTCAATAAATAAAATTAAGATTGTGGGGAGGGGGCTGTGAGCACATTGTACTGCATTTCACATGGATGTATTTATTTATAGAAGAAGAGATAGATAATGTGAGCCAGTTATTTCAGAATGTGCTTCTAGATGATAAATTTGAAGCTAAGCCCCAAGCCCTGCATTACTTGCCATTTTCTATTGTCCAGACACTCTCACAAGACATGATACATGTTTGAAGTCATGTACTGTATTGAAACATTTTTATACAAATAAGGAATATGGAATAACCTCACTATGGATCTGGCAAAACTGAAGGCAAAAGACACAGCTTTCTGATCTTTTTCTTACAGGAGACAGGTAGAAACTAATACCTGGTCATGAAAAACATCCTCAGGTAATTTATCTTAAAAAGAAATATCAGGAGAGTGGATGACTTCTCAATTTGTACAGCTGGTGTCAGATACTCAAGTTCCTATCTTTTAAAAAGTGAATTAAAATTACAATAGCAACAGGAACTTTTGGCTAGTAATTCAAATCTAATCCGTGGACACAAGCAATATTATGGAAAATTATGTTTTTCAATTAAAATTACAACTCTACAAAACTGTACTAATCCCATGATAACAAGAAAGGAGATCATTTTCCCTTCAAGGCACATTTGATTCATGATGCATTTGGAAATAGTTAAGCTATGAATTACTGGAATTTCTGCAGACTTAAGTGTGACAAACTTCTTAAAAAATCATTCCCATATCTCTCCTCAAATATAAGATTTAGATGAAGAAAATTAGATGTTCATTTACTAAAGGATTTTTAAAAAATGTTTTTATTTCAATTTCAGGTTTAGTTCCAGCAGACTGACAGCAAAAATGTCTGATTTTTATTTAATAACTTAACAGTTATTAAGGCATGATATGGGCTAAAGAGCATTTCAGATATATATATATAATAATATACATTCTGGTGTTATGCTTTTTCCAATTTATTGAGAGCTTCAATTTCCCTTCTCTCACAATCACAAATTCACAGACAGAAAGCATTTTTATCCATTTTGAATCTGTTTGACACACTTCCTGAGCTGTTACTACTCTTGAACAGATGATGTCTGCATGCCCAGTTCTTCCAGGAAGAGGAGTCTCATGATTCTTGCACCTATATAAAGAAATCCTGATACAAACAGCCATTGATCTCAGGGAGACCCGCATTTTTCCCCCTCTCCTTTTTGCTGTTTCTGCCTCTCTGAGCAGCCATGCAACTAAAGCTATGACTGCTACCATGTAACAGTCACACCATGCATGATAGTCACCATTAAGGCTACAGAACCCAGAAAAAGTAAGAAAAACTTTGTCTTGTGTTTACCAAATAATCAGAAAATATTTTTACAGGATTCTGATATGTCTACACCTTTTAAGTTCAGTTTCCTTTTCAGATACAAGAATTAGGACTTTTTCAGGGGTTTTGTATTTGTTTCATTTTGTAGAGCTGTCTTCACAGGTTATTATCATGAACAAGATTCTAAGAGGTGTAGTCTTTCTAAATATGGCTACTGCTGTTTTAGTTAGTATTTGATTATACTTAGAAAACCTATTTTGAAATAAGCCTTAACTTTCTGGCCATTTCTTCCCAGACCATAATGAATTTTAACCTATTTGTTCTTTCAAGCTAAGGTAGTCATCCTTCACATCAAATGTACTGCACCTTATCAAGATCAAAGCTGTCCAAACTTGATTTTGCATCTACACAGATGGCTGTAAACATGACACCAGAATATTACTTTGGCTTCACTTACCAGAACTGAAAATTGTCCATGCAGAACTACCCAGAATTTCTAGAAAATAATATTATTCTTAACTTTTTTGTTTATGACTATGGCAAAGAGCTTAGAATAAATAGCCATCTCTGTCAGCATAAAGAAAAATGTGTTATGTGCTTCATTTCAGTGTCTCACACAGACAAATTGCTAAGCAGGAGTTGATCGCTCTACATGAGAAGGAAGAGAATGCTTGTAGATTTTTCAGCCAATTTTAAGCATTGTTAAAGTAATGTATTCATAGCTAGTACATGCAATAAATAATATGCATCATCATTAAAACAGGAGTTTTTTGAGTAGTGGCTTGGCCTTGTAAATGACAGCTTTCTAAATAAAATAAAAATTCAAAAAGGCCAACATACTCTTGAAATCTTTATTTCAGAGCATATGACTTGAAACATGATGTGCAGAAAACAATGCTTCCTTTATGCAGCTCAAAAATTTGCATAGGAGTTTGCTGCTTCCAAGTAGCATAAATATTGATATTCCATGCTTAGCTTACCACATACCTTCAGTTTGGTTTTATCTAAATTACAGAAAGGAAGGTACAACTGTGTGCACTGTTTAAAGCCATGTTTGTTTCTAACCTCTGCTTTCTGAAGTCGTTGTTATTCAGGTTCTTCCTTCTCACCTGCCTCCTCCCCACACTGTCTCCATGAGACTGTGCACACACACATATGCACATTGCAGTCTATCTATCCGTGTAACAGTTTCTAAATACTCAGCATCCTGTTTTATAACTGTGTAAGACGTGCTGTAAAGATTGATGATAGAAAGATTGTTGGAGGATTTTGAAAGGAAAGTACTTACATATTTTTGCTGGATGTCTTACATAATAGTGAACTTTTTACATAGTCTTAGTACAAAAATAAACTCTAAATAAAGCCCTTAAACCTGATGGAAGCAAAAAGCCTTCCTCATTCAGCACTACCAAAAACATTCTGTAAAAGAAAAAACATAAAATATTTCAAGTTATGATGTAGTTATATCAACTGACCAACTGTAGTTGAGAAACGTACATTCCAAATGCTGGGATGTCTCCTTGGTGAAATATGTTCAGGGAAGAAACATTAGTTTTACTGCATTAGTTTCTAATGGAAAGACTATATCTACATAGTTTTTCCCTGAGTACTAGCAAAAGACATTGAAAGATGAAGTGTCAAATTATTTTTCTCCCTCATAACACTGCATACCCATGAGAAGTGATTTTGTTATTGTTGTTTTAGGGTAAATAGAATGAATTATATCACAGCCATGCTTTGTGGCAGATGGGTAATAACGTCTTCAGCAGAACAAACCTGCCCTGTTCAGTGTGCTGAGTGCTACTAAACAAATAAACAGTCAGATGCATATGGGGTTGGCCAACAGGAATTGGGAATTACAGTTTGCAATGCAAAAACACCTACTTTGAATCAAACAAGAAAGTAAATTGAACAACTATAGGTTTTCTTTTGGCTTATACAGGTGACTTATTTGACTGTCTTCCTAAAATAAAAGCAAAACCACCTTATCTTTTAACAGTAATTTACAGTCTGTACTACAAAAGAATCGATATGTACTAAAATAAAAGCACTGCTACCTTATCAGTTATTAAAAGACCAAGCAACTAAATGTTTTAAACAGACTAGTTTAATGAAAATATCAACTATCTGTTACAATTCAGTATCTACTATTTCCTTTAAAGACTTTTTTTAAATTATCTGATATTTTGCTTCTCCTCACAAGGTGTAGAAGGATCTTTTTGATTGTAAAATAAAATGTTGTTCTGTGCTCACTCAATCTTTATTTCCCTTCTTATCAAATAAGTAACCAGTGTCTGCTGAGTTTGGTATCAACCTATGTTGATAGCAAGCAGTCTTAAAAAAATAGCTTGCATGAAAACTTCACCTGAACATGGTGAAAACAATGTCATTACTCACTGTGTGAGATCAAAAGTAGATATCAATACCAAAAGGATGAAGTGAAACTAGTGACAAGCACTAGTGTAAAATTGTAATAATGTATAACAAACATGGAGTAAAATAGAGAATTTTTTCTTATTTAATTTATATAAAAAGTCTTTAGATTGTTGCCTATAATAGTGAAAGCTACAAAAAGACTGATAGATGTGTGACTGCCAAACTGACGATTTTGAGAAACTTCTGGCTTCAAGACATGAGCAGAACTAAACCACAAATTTTTGTTTATTTATTTGTTTGTTCTTCTAGTAAATATGTTAAGAAGAGCAGCATGTGGAAGGCAAAGAACTGTTGCTAACAAGCAATAAAAACCTTAAAACAAAGGCATATGAAGTAAAATAATTCAGGATATAACCCTTCTACAGGTTAAACAGAATTTCCATAGGGATTTGTAGCCAAAATGAAGAATATCCAACAAAATATAAGCTGCCATGCACTTATCTTCCCAAAAGTGGTATCTGCATAGTGTGGACAGAAAACAGATGATAAGGGTGCAGTCATCCACTGTGATTGGGAATCCAAGTAATAAATATTGTTTAATAAAGTTTTCCTAAGTATTTGAATTGAAAATTGTTCCAGCCTCTCTCTGTCATTTTTGTATGGTATATTTTCTCACTCTGTGTTTGTGTTTGGTAGAACAGCTTTTAACTCTTTTTGGTAGGAGAAGCAAAACCAAACTGCTGCTTGACATGAATTTTGAGGTATTCATAGGTCATGTTAAAATAATTGAAGCTGAATTATTTCCAAAGTACCTAAAAATCCATTATTGTGCAGAGGGGATTTCTTATATACTTTTATATATTCCCATCCTGCTATATTTTCCTCCTAACCTGGTGCAAATATCCAAATTGTGACTTACCTAACTAATCACTCCATATAATAGACAAAGGAATATGTTTAAGTTTGCTAAGAGTTTCATCCCAGGACAAGGGAAGTGGCATTCCAGGACCTGATTGCCAGAATACTGTTGCTCATTTTAGAGAAAAGATATGATACTTTGACCTTATTGTCCATACTATGTTTCTTCAGTGTGTTGGTTTTTCATGTTTTTAAATGTATAAAATATATTTACTGAAGGATGAAATAATAGAAAATCAGATTAATGATTGGGATGGGAATGTACACTGGTTTTTTGCATCTGCTTTTTTTTTTTTCCTTACCTTCTTTTGACAAACAGTAGAGGAGGGCTGCCTGGCTCCAGACCTGGCATTCCAGCTCTCAAGCTAAACAACCTCTAATAGCTCTGCCTCTCAAAGTCAAAATATTGATTGGAGAAACTCTGAATAAAGCACTTCAGAATAGAACTGAGCAGAGAGCATCTGTGATTGAAAACAAGTGCTCTTATTAGTTCTTTCATGGGAACTAACCTACAGGAGATTCATTGCTCAGCTATGGAATCAGTGCTACTGTCCACATTCCATCCTCTCTGACAGGTCAGAGTTTGGATTGCATCACACAGTCTAGCCATCAGAAGAAAAATTATGCCATTTTAGCATGAGATAAGCACCTTACTTCCCTGTAGGAAATGGTCTGCTGTATCCTAAGACACAGTCTGCACTTTCTATTATATACAGGGAACACAGACATTATGCAATTTACTTTTCCAGAACACCCTTCATTCAGTTTGTCACCCTTTACTTAGAGCAGTAAAAAACCAGAATAGCTGGGATGTAGTGACTTCTGATGAATTAGTCAGCAAGAAGAGATCTTAAGCAGTAATCTATAAAAGGATTTTTTCATTCAATTAAAAATTACGGTTTCAGAGACTGAGAAGTTTTAACCAGAAATCATTGGAAATTTTGTTATTTGCAAGCATTCCAAAATGAAAGCATGAAACATTAGCATGGTAGCAACTGAGGTATTAATCTGCTAATTTCAAGGAGGTTTCAGACATTGACACCAAAATAACAGTCATGACATAGAAACAGGCAAAATTTTTGCCTCTGAAATATATCATGTTAGTGGCTTTTCATCCTTGGCCAGACAAATGTCCTTACATCATGGATATGCTGTGTCTTTCCTTATCTTCTTTTCTAAGTTCCTCAAACACTTACAGAAATAGAAGCATGAACAAGAAGTAAACCAACCAATTCTCTGGTTTTGGGAATAGATGTAAGTAAAATGGTGGAGGTCTTGGCTGGATACCAGAGTACTTGGGGCATTACTCAGTACCTAAACAACTTTAATTTTTCTAATTATGTGAGCAGTTTAGCTGTCAGTGCAGACAGAAAAAATGCATATTCTAATTTTTTCAGCTCATGATTTCTCTCAGTGACCTGCTCACCAAAAAATATGCTCAGATGCAGATAGCTGTGTTTGGCTATGTTGGGAGAAAAAGACAATGATTTTTCATATGTCACATTATTCCAAGTGTAATAAGAAAACTTAGGCAGTCAAAAAGCCATTAGCCCTAGCCTCTGAAAACTGCTGCTCTCTGAGATGCTTAGGAACAGTGATTCTGTTTGGAGTGAGTTGCTCACTGTAAATGGGTGTGTTGAAACTTCACATGAGTTGCTGAGTCTCCTATTTAATATGAACAAAAAGTTTATAATTTATTTCATCAGTCATGGATAAGGTTCCAAAAGTGCAAAATTATTACTTCTAAAAGAAGACCACTTATTTGCTTATAAGAAATATTGATCAGGTGGTGGTACCCAGCAACAACCTATTTTGTCAAGAGGTATTGGAGCATTCTCATGCAATGGGTAGGTATATAAGCACAGCAGAAGTCATGAGAATGGTCTCAGTGTCAAAGTATGTATCAAATCTAAACACCTAAAAATTTGGGATCCAGTCTAGAAAAGCGGAGAAGTACTAATAGATATCTTCCTTCTCTTTCAGTTTTCTGTAGTATCTCTTCATTCTTCTATTTTGAGCCCATTCTTTCCTAGTATGAGGTCTTCACATTTAAAAAAGTTTCATTTTCTCTTTTTCTACTGGTAGCTTCCTCCTCTGCTATAATAATTTCTACAGTCCAAAGTATTAACAGACTATAGGCAAACTTGTCTTGTATTCATATGTCTTTTTGTTGTAGGGTTTTTTTTCTTGTTGTTGCTGTTGTTGTTTTGGGTTTTTTTTGGGTTTTGGTTTTTTTTTTTGGAGACAAGCAGTAAAATTCTTATATGTATAAGATTATGGCTAAGTGTTTTATAGAAACGATATCATAAGTGAAGCAAATCTGAGAGAAAATTATTTCATTTGTCAGTTGTGTTCATTCTTTTAACAGCTAGGACAATAAGGAACTGAAAGCATGCCAAAACATCCTGCCACAAAGCTGACATTTCTGTATTGACAAAGCAGTGACTTACAAATTTGAACAAATCCTCTGTAGAAACTGTAAAAATGTCTTAGGAAATTTTGTGAGATGCAACATGTGAAAAACTGAGAAATCCTTGTTTTGTGTTGATTAGGAGTTTCTTAACAGAAACAGTAATATGTCTTGTCTTCTTACTTTATCACTTGACAAAGCTGCATCTTTTGCTTCAAGCAGTGCTAGCACAAGAATCAGGAACAAGTTCGAACTATAGATGTCAGTGGTCTGAACACCAAATGTTTATTTAATAAAACCTATGTTCATTTCAGTATTATTTTGTTACTCTTCTTACAAATTATTTGACTTAGATGAGTCTGTTCTCAGACATTAGAGGCTTCTCTACATCACGTCATTGTGTTTTTAAAATAAAGCCAGGGTTTGGGGTTTTTTTTTGTTTAAGAAGTGAGAGAGAGGCAAGCCATGTTTATCTTATTAGGAGGCTGCTGTAAAAATATAAAACAGATGTACTTTGCAAATTAGAAGTTGAATTCAATCCTTATACGGCTTTAAGGTGGTTTCCATTTCATCCTGTAGAGCAAATTGTGACAGCTGAAATCAGGTATGATTTGAATACAACCCTAAGGCAATCCTACCTGTTTGTAAGACTTTTTTTTTTTAATTATTTTTTATTGAAACTTCTATACCATTGACCTATTACTTTTTTGTCTCTCTGGGCTGAAATAATTCATCTTTGCCACTGTAGCATGCAGATTTTTGAAATGATAACTCTTGTTTCACTTGTTACTGTATCATAATTTTTATTAATTGATTTAATACTAGCAATTTCTAATTGTTTAATGCTACCCTGCAATATTCCCATATATTGATACTGGCTATTTTTTCAGTTAGGTTATGAAAATATGTAACCCAAAGGGTTTCCAGTGACTTCCTACATTCCAGAACATTTTTAATAAGCGTATAAAACTCTCAGTTCTGTGACTCTGAAATAGAGGCACGAAAAGTGATTTAAAAATTGAAACACTGAGGAGTCTGGGTGACATAGAGAATAAGAGTCTGACTTTTTATATCCAAATTCCCTTTTGAGATTCAACCTCAGATCTTAAAAGGAATTACTTTCCTGGATTTCTTCCAATTATGCTTAGTACTCAGTGACTCACATTACAAGACCAGGACACTCACTTTGAGGCTCCTGGTGTCTAACTGGCATGTTCTCTTGGGTGAAGTCAGTCAGCAAGATTAGATAATGCAGTCATGTTGGCACGTCCTGCCAATATGAAGCAGATAACTGCTGAAAGTCTTTCTCACCCCTTTTCACATGGACTCCTCTGAAACAATTTTCAAACTGCATTTTAAACTAATTTTTAATACTTATGAAAAATTACGAAATATTTTGGATGACAATAGAAGGACACAGGCAATGACAGTTGAGAGTTTCTGTTCATGTTTAGTATGCTCTGGGTACGCCACTGAAAGGACATACATGAAGTTTGGGGTTTGCACCGTTTAAACTCTGAACTTCTTTTCTGAAATGTCAATAACAGCAACAAGTTTGTGGAATTCTCAGAGTGGTTCTGAGAGGCTTGACTGAAGCAGCCAATTCCCTTGATTTAGCATGGAAGATGTTCAAGTAGCATTAACATTTGTTCATAGTATACCCTCTTCAAGTTTCCGTGGCTTAAAAGTTCTGAATTTAATTTTCATCTTCCCTTGCCTATGTTTAGACCTTTGTGTTTCTCCTGTAACCCACAAAACTTCCTCAATATTAATAACTTAGGTTTTCGTTCTAGGGCTTTCAGGCACATGCAGTTGCCATGGTTTAACCCCAGTCAGCAAGCAAGCCCCACACAACCTCTTTCTCACTACCCCACCAGTGGAATCTATTCAGGAAGATTGTTGAAAATGAAAGTTTCTCCTGAGGAAGGACTTCTCTAGAAAAATCCATCTGGATTTTATTGAAAGATTGAAAACCAGACTGTTCATCTATTTAAATTCTCTACTTTTTTTTGCTTTTTGTTCCATCATAAAACAAGAATATGGTCTCCGAGTACAGAATGAACCACTTTTCCCCCTTCTCTGCTTTCCCAATCATCTTTAGGTGTTTGGTTTTGCTTTTCCTTAGTGTCAGAGCAACATTAGAATCCACAGAAGTAGTAGAATTGTTCTGTTGTAAAATAGAAGGCATATAATGAGAAAAACTGATAATGTGGAGCTTTATGGAGAATAGAAGTATAAGTACTAACCTCAGGTTTTGACTTCTTAAGAAATCAGAAGAGTTGATAGTCAGTTTTGTTCTTTGATGGTTCTGCTGTCATCTTTAATGGTTGGCTTTTGATCTGATCTTAGGAATGAATACAGTAATCTAAAAATACGTTATTCTCTAGACTGTGTTAGAGAAATTAATATGTATATGGACTTACTGATTTGCTTCACATTAATGGGTTTCTGTGGTTTCTGATGGATATGTCATGGATTAAAATTTTTATACTACACAAAGAGCAATAGGACATTATTACCTCCATTCTACTTTGAATCATTTGTGGTAAAATACGTGCTTTATGCCTCATTTGCTGCAAAATTTATTTTATTGTAGTGTTTAATTAATGAGTAATTCTGCCATTGTGGCAAATGGCCAAAATATTATCTTCTGGTTTTAGACTGCCACTGTTTAGACAAAGTAGATTAGGCAGAATTTATCAAACTAGCATATTCATTAACAGTTTGTGGGAATTGGTGGAGGTTTTTCCTGGAGTTATTTATCTAAGGAATTGGTTGTAGATACTAAGTACTTTGAATAGAACATAACTATGTGGCTGGATTTAAAACTAAAAAAGAAGGAAAACTCTACATTTTTTAATACAGGAGTTAACTTTCACAATGCTTTAAAGAACAAACAGAAATAAAATAGGTATTGTCCCTTGAGATGCTCTTAAATCAGTCAGACTGTGAAACAGCTTTTAAGGATTCCAGCACTAAATCCTATATAGATAGCAAAAAATGTTTACTTGAGGAAGAAAAGCTTCAATAATGCTGCATTTTAGTACCAAAATAAAGAGAGTTCTTTTTTTTCTTTCCCAGGCACTTTGCCTTTAGTGAATTAGCAAGCTTAGCAAAGATCAACTGTTGTAGGCTTTTTAGAACTTTTCTTGTTCCTGTGCCAGTATGCAAGTGGGCAGTACAGTGCTGCATAGACGTAGCAGGTTTTATTAAAGATAAATAAATATGGAAACAGCAATTCATTGCTAGTTTTGTTTTTTCCTTCTCTAAATACAGTTAACACCCAGAGTTTTCAAGGCAAAGAATATGCATTTCTAAAATGTCTCTTCCGTATTTATGCTGTGGCTACCACATTTGTATAAACAGAAAATTACTCCATTCATGCTTTATTAGCTCTTCTTTTGTACCACAGCCTTGACCCCAGTCATCATAAATTGAGAAATAGTGGGGAACTAATGGAGACAGATGGGAATATGGCTTGCCATTTACTCAAATTGGTAAAGTAATTAACCTCAAGGTGCTGGTTTGCAGGAAAAATTGTTGGAATATCTCAGAGCGCTGGTAAACAGACTCCTGCTTTAACCACTTCTGACAACTGCATCATAAACTAGACTTATTCTGTTCAATTGACCTGTCAACGTCTTGAGTTCAAATAAAGATTTGTTTTACAATGCACTTGCTGAGAAGTGGGAGAACACTACTGCTGTTTCTTTTCAAATGGGTTGCTGTTCTCTCTCTGGTAGAAAGGAGCTGGAATGTCATATATTCATACTTCAGCCATTATATTCCTTAGAAATCTTCCATTACTGATTGTGTGACAGCTTTGTGACAGCAGATGGTAGTCATTTGGCTAGAGAAAATGAAATGAAAAAACATGGGCCAGACTGACTGGGCTCATTTAGAACAGCAGTGGACAGAGGCCAGATAGAGTTTTTATTTATCGAGGGACATCATGTAATGACGCCAGCTTCTTTTATTTTTCCCCTTCTCTTTTTCCCCCCTCACAAATTGGGTGAATGAGGTAGATTTTCAGCATGTTAGTACATAAATCAAAGTAGTCTTTTAAACAGGAATATTTTATCAAAAACTCTCTTCCATGAGAGTTTTCAAATTCTTCTAAGCTTTTTCCTCATCCAATTTTTTATCCCCCCTCTCAATTTAATGGAAGCGTCTTTTAGATTTATTTTGTACACATTATCAGCTGTAATATTATTTTTTTGAAAACAGGAAGCTAAATCTTTTTGGGGCATTTTGTAAGTTGGCTTATATGGGTTCAGCTCAGTAAACAGAAAAGCTTGATCATTCAAACTCATGCAGTTCTTTATTCCGTATGTTTCTATTTGCAACGGAAGCAGCCATGATATAAAGAAATAAAGATGTTTTCGATATTGTCATAAAATGGATCTGCAAGGCATATGTCAAAGGAACATACAGAGTAATCTTCATCTAGAGTAAATACAGCCATTCAGGACAGATGAAAACTGGTAACATAGTATAGTACCTCAACTGGATGAAAACACAATTGGTTCAGAAGCATTAAAGGAGCACTCATTCGTAACTTCTGCTCCCCCAATTTATCCACAGAAATCTACCACGGCATCCTGTAATGCCTTGCTGCATAATGCTGATTCAGTGCCATTATGACCACAGTAATTTAAATGATTTCTTTAGGCATTTGGTTTTATGAATTTCAGGACTTTGACAAACAAAAATAGCTCCAGGTGAGTGGAATAATAGAGTTTAAAATAAATTTATTGTTCTCAAATATAAATTTTTCAGTAAATAACTATTTCCTCAGTAATACTCCCTAAAATCAAACTTCTCAGTAGGCATTGTGATTTAATAGTTCATGCATTTTGTATCAAGGTAGTCTTCTTTGAAATGTGTTATGAGTTCAGAGACAGTGCCAAGGATAATTTGTCAGTGTCACTTGCACTTGTGCATTTCCATCATTGGATTAAAGATTTGTTAATGTGTAATTGATAAAGAAAACACCAAGCAGCATTTTGCAATGATGGGTAGTGTTTTAGAATAGCATTTTGTATTTTTCTCCTGACAGGCATAACATTTTATGGGGTTTTGAAACCAATATGTTCATACACACAGAAATATCATTGAATTCTTTGATCAACCTTTCTCAGTAACTGTGTTGGTGAGTTCACAGCACTTAATCCATGTTATCAGTCAGAGTCAATGATTTTTAAATCTTTCATCAAATTATACTCTATTTCACAACCTCTCAAAAAAAGACACAGCAACATGTGAAAAATGGGATAAGACAACAGCAGTTGTAATTGCAAGAATGAAGTTGGGTAAATTTTTTAATTCTGAGAAGATATGTAGGTTAAACATATTTGTTACCTGTGTTGTTTTCTTCTGGTTTTGAACATTTTAATTTATAATCAGACAAGAAGAACAGATGTAAGAGTTGTAATTTAATCATTTTATTGCTATCTTTGTATATTTTGAAGAATTAGGTATTGTACTCTTGGGAAGCCATATTTTATGCCTAGTTGGAAAAATGAATAATGTAATAATATGCAAAATGTGAAGTTTTAGAACTTCACTACTGAGTAAGGCATATAAACTAATGATCTAGTTAAAGTCCCTTGTGCACCATAATAAATATGGACTAAATTTGTCATTATAGCTTTAGACAGAGGTTTCAGGCTACAGATTTAATTATATCCTTTTTTAATATTCATACTTCTAAACTGCATAATTCCTTTCTACTGTAAAACTGAGTGCTATATTAAAACAAACAAAAATGGCAGATTACTAAATGGATATTAACATGGAGTCAATAAGCATTTAATTTCTGTGGAGAACACTGCAAAAAAAGGAGAGTATAATCTTTGCATTACTCTGATCTTTTCTTAGATGCCCATCATTTGTACAGAGAGTCTACCTCCTGTTTTAATGCCGACTTTTGTTACAGAGGTTAATTAGTTATTTATAGAACTCATAAAGGACACGGGGGCAATACAGAGTACCTTTTGTTAGCCATTTAGAAACAGCGATTATTGAAAAGCCTAATTTAGCCTCCATATGATACTACAAGAGTTAGCTGAGACTAGCTCATCTCACATTCAGTCAACACTGCTTAATGGTGTCCGAATATTGATGACTATTAATAATAGCTGAATAAAATATCAACATATTAGAATGTTTAATCCATTGTTCCTATCTCTGTAATAAATGCTCTATTGACTTCAGTTTTAAGACTTTGTTTCCTTTACAGGGTACAGTTGATCTGATTCTCAGATTAGCGTCCATCCACTTTCATAGTCCTGTAGGCACACGTTAAGTAAATGAAAAGACAAAAGAAATATATCTGAAATTATGAGTCTTATATGATTTATTCTCTTGGGAATGTCCTTAAATGCAACCAGAGAAATGAAGAAATACACAGGTAGCAAAAACAAATGTGAAGATAAAAAGTAGGAATAATTTACTGTTTTGGTTGTCTCAGTTGAGAAGGATGGGTTACAAAGAGGCTAAGGAAGAACTGTGTCCTTTGGGTCAAGTCGCTGTGGATAAGTCACTCCCTTGTATACTGAATAAAATATTGGCTTACATGTTCGAGCCAGTCAGGTCCAGGGTTCAAAAATAAGTGTTTCATCTAGCAGACCCAACTGCTGTAGGGTGTGAAAAAGGTATTTATGATTTTCAAATCAGCAATGAAGGTCTTTGATTTGTCACTGCCTGCTTAAGTGATCCTATTTCTCGTTTTTCCTTTGCTTGCAAATGCACTAGCTAAGAGAAAACCTAATAGTTTTTGAGAATAAAACTGTTTTTCCTGAAGGACGAAACATTCTATGGGTGATTGCAGCATATTTTTCACGTGGCTTTAAGATATGGATAGTAAATGATGTTGGGTTAGTTTTGCATTCTTTTTTTCTGTTATCTAGTTTTGTAATTATTATTTTTTTGTCTTGCTTATCCATACTAAAATGCTTTTATTTTATCAGAGGGCATATTAGAAACATTTTTACATATTTATACATTTTCTTATTATGCAAATTGCCAAGAGCTATCACAAAGGTGAAGGAGAGTTAAGAATAAAGGTAAGAGGACTTTTGTATCAGACGGTCATTCAGTAGATGTACAAAGGACGTATTTCTTCAGTCTCAGAACTAAAAAATTTAAAATCATTAGAGCATTTCTGTAGGGATGTTACTAGCTGCTCCTGGGATGGGTTGCTCCTGGGAAGGGGGAAAAGACTGTTTTCAGGTGAATCCCTTGATGTAGTTATCTGCTAAGGCTGGCTGGACTAGCAACATTTCAGTGCTATTTTGCAAATACAGCTTTTTCTACTACCGAATTATCAGAATTGGTAATTCTGATCATATTCTCTTCCTTGCATAAAAAATTATAAGCATTTTTTTATTACAGGGCTAAATATAATCATATAGCCACATAAAAGTGCAATCAGAAGTTCAGAAATAATTTCAGAATGCCTACAAAATATTTTAATATGGTAGTGATGTGGAAAGCTGCAAGTTTATATTTAATCAAAACCAAGGTAATAGCCACAATCATGTTTACTCTGTCATTGCCTAATTATTTACCAAGAAGCAGGTCAATTGTGCCAGATGTTGGGTGAATACAAAGTATTAGGCAGCTCCTAAGAGTTTACAGTTTAAGCTGTAGGAAACGAAAACGTAGAATAAAAATTTTGGAATTTTGTTTAGGGTACCAACCTAGAGGTCAAGGATCCCCCCAGCATGAATATTAAAACTGTAGAATTCTAAAAAGGTCTTAATTTATCACTCAAGGATGAGAAGTGGCATAAATTAGGGACAATGGGTGACTAGTCAGTCAGATTATAGCCTAAAGTTTAAAACTTTTTCAAATTATTAACTCCACCTTCTGTTGATATTGCTTAACATATCAAAGCTTAAATATACATTGTTTAGCCATGTTTAGGGTTTTGCAGTCTTTTGGCAAAGGAGGTGAATCAAATGCTATACATTATAAAGGTGGGCTTTAGATTGACACTACCATCTGCCCCTAACAAAATTGTCCCATTTATAAAGTATGCACTTACCATGATAGCAAAGAACTACATACAGAAGGAGGATGCTATACTATTAGCCCAAAGTGAGTAAAAGATGTATTTATTGCTTAGAGGATAATAATGCTCTATTTAAGCATTAGAAAAGTGGATTTCATCTATTATGATCAGAGTCCATTCCAGCTCTTGGAGGAACTGTTGACTCCCTCAAAGGCAGCAAGGCCCTGCAGAGGGACCCCAACAAATTAGAGGACTGGGCAATCCCCAACCCTATGAAGTTTAACAAGGGAAAGCACTGAATTCTTCATCTGGGATGGGGCAACCCCAGGTGTTCATGCAGACTGGGGAATGAGATGCTGGAAAGCAGTGCCATGGAAAGGGACATGGGGGTCCTGGCCAATGGCAAGTTGAATATGAGTCAGCAGTGCCCTGGCAGCCAGGAGGGCCAACCCTGTCTGGGATGCATCAGGCAAAGCATCACCAGCCAGCTGAAGGATTGTCCCATTCTGCTCTGACCTTGTGCGGCCTCACCTTCAATATTGTGTGCAGTTTTGGGCACCGCAATATAGGAATGGTATTAAGCTCTTAGAGGGCGTCCAAAGGAGGGCAACAAAGATGGTGAAGGGCCTTAAGGGGAAGCTGTGTGAGGAGTGGCTGAGGTCACTTGTTCTGTTCAGCCTGGAGAGTAGGAGACAGAGGGGAGATCTCATTGCAGTCTTCAGCTTCCTTGTGAGGGGAAGGGGAGGGATAGACACTGATCTCTTCTCTGTGGTGACCAGTGGCAGATTGTGAGGGAATGGCCTGTGTCAAGGGAGGTTTAGATTGGATATTCAAAAAACGTTCTTCACCCAGAGGGTGGTTTAGCACTGGAACAGGCTCCCCAGGGCAGTGGTCACAGCACCAAGCCTGGCAGAGTCAAAGAAGCATTTGGACAATACTCTCCAGCACATGGTGTAACTCTTGGGGATGGTCTTGTGCAGGACCAGGAGTTGGACTCAATGATCCTTGTGGGTCCTTTCCAACTCAGCAGATTTGGTGATTCTGTGATTCTTTGTGGTAGCTTATGCATCCAATTAGATATGTGTAAATTTTGAGGAGTTTCAACATTTTTTAGCTTATTTCTTAGACAGTAGTGAAAAGCACACCAAAATTTAGTATAATTTCCTTTTTCTCTTTTTTCTCATTTGTTTCTCTTTGGTTTTATATCCTCTAGACATCTCCTAATTTTGGGAGGGTTTTTTGTGATTTTCTTTTTGTTTCCTTGCATTATGTAATTTTTTCTGGGTTTAGTCTATATTGTGCTGTGAGAATATACATGTGCAAGGCATTTTCTATTTCAATGAGAAAATCTGATTTCTGACATACCCCAAAAGAAGGAAATATTTAAGTGCATTTCTCCTCTGTGAATAAAATAATGATTAATGTATTCAGACAATGCTAGTACTGGTTCTGGTCTGAGATCAGCATAACATTTTCTATGATATATTGTCTGTCTTGTTCTGTTGCTTGATACTTAGGACTTTGAATCAAAAAATCAAGCCTAACAATTTGCTTAAAGAGTGACTTTGGAAGCCCTGCTGAACATGTGTTGATTGGTGACTGTTTTCCTGACCAAGTTAAATGTCTGTCTACCAGGAAATAACTTTTGAATGCACTGAATATGGTTAAGCACTATACCAGTGTTCCTCTCTGAGTGTCAGGTTTTTTCTAAGGTCACCTAATTAGTGTTGTTTGCAACAGCCATTTACTGCCGCCTATGCTGTTATTGATGGTATA
This sequence comes from Pachyramphus minor, assembly GCA_013397135.1. Taxonomy (NCBI): domain Eukaryota; kingdom Metazoa; phylum Chordata; class Aves; order Passeriformes; family Tyrannidae; genus Pachyramphus; species Pachyramphus minor. The sequence goes on along the minus strand of VYXB01002368.1, from coordinate 261,800 downwards.
TAAACAGCTCTTACTTGTATGGAAAAATGTGTCAGCGAAATAGTCACGAAAAATTGCTGAGCAAAGGGAGAGTGTCTCTAGAGCACTCACATGCAGTAGAGTTACTCCAACTTAGAGTATCTGGCATACTTTCCTCATAGTTTCATTTCCACAAGGTTTTATCTGACCATAACTACCATCTTCTAGAGCTGTAGTGATTTTCTGGTAGCTTTTGTTACTACTCTTTTCAATGGAACTGAATTAATATCTCACCAATGAGCTCAGAAATACCTTGGTATTTAGTTAGTAAAGATTATTGTGATATTCTGTTCCCAAGTTGCAACATTCCCAGTCTCTAGTGTTTCTCTTTAGGCATCCAGGGACAGTCAGATAAACTACTCAATTCACAACAAACTCTGTGAGTGAATACTCTTGTAAGTCCTTTCTTCAAGTGAACATTTTCACATTTGGGCACTTAGCTTCAGGTATATGAAGTAGGATTGTCAAGAAGAGAGGAAGGTAATTTATAGATTGAGAGCAGAAACCTATCTTGTGGTCGTTGTATCTTCCCTCTGTCCCTCTGATAAAACCTAGGGATCTGATGCCTAACTTTGATACTCAAAATCAGCTGCTCATGTTAGTCAGTATAAATACCGGTCTTCAGACGTCCTTAGGGTCTTACTGCAAAAGAGGTAGTGTGCTGAGAATTCTCACTGGTGCTCACTATAAACAAACATTCCGATGTACACAAGTACTTGTCTACTAAAAATGGTCTGGAAGTGCCCTGTCCTTCGGGTGACAATGATAAGCCTGAGACTTTCTGATGTCATCTGAGAGATGTTAAATGGAAGCTCATAAGCCTTGTTCAGATTTATCTCTCTCTTACAGAAGCCCCAAGCGTCAAGTCCTTGGCCATTGAAGGGAAGTGCCCACTTTCCACTTACAGAACTTCATCCTACATTTAATTTCAGCAGTGTCTTTCTCAACTGATAATGGCATTTGCAGCAGAAATCAAGTGCACGTCTTATAAAATTGTCACACAGGAGGTGCCACTTCATTGTTTAGGTGGGTCCTGTTCCCAAATGTAACAGTGTAGCACACCTAAATGAAAATAATGACAGTTTTGTATCTCGAAGGGGAGAAGGATGCAAACAAGAATACTTTAAAATAGGGAGACGTTCCCCTCTCAGCCACAATAAGCTGTCAGCTGCTGAATCTGTGTTATTTTCAATTAGGTTCATCTGATGCCTGTGTATACAGGAGACATATGTCACTTTGCAAGAGATACCGCGAGCTGCCTAGGTTAACAAAGCCTTCAGTGCCATTGACTTTAGAAGCAGTCAAATAATTCAGTATTATTGCATTTCTCATTTTAAAAGTGTTTTTTAGGCCTTGCTATTAAAACATTGTTCCTGCTAAATATGGGCCAGTGAAATGGAGTTTTACTAAGCTTCTCATATGTACATGAAATAATGTCTCCATATAAGAAAACATCCTTCAAACAGTTGTGTATGTCAGTAAATTTACTCTTTGCAGAAAACCCAAGGGTTTGATCAAATGAAGTAAAAAAAAAAAAAAAACACCTTAAAAATATTCCCTTTTAAATGTCAAATATACTTAAATGGGTTCGCTTAGCTGGAATATGAAAGAAAATAACAACATTAAAAACTTTAATGAAGAATACATTAATTGAAAAGACATGAAATTTTGTCTTCTAAAAATCTAGCTTTGAATAATTAAGTGCTTATAATTTAATAAATAAAATATGTAAGCAGGGTTCATTCCTGTGATTATTCTCTGTGGCGTTCATTGTGTGGTGCTGCATGGGTCCTTTTGTACAGAACATCATCTCATTTGAAAAAATACTGCTTGATTTTTTGTGCATGACTATACTAATTGACAGCTCTCTACAGTGCTTGTTGAGCTCATGTGAATAATCCAAGTCAGTGTTCCTAGATCTTGATGAATTTCTCAAGTTACAGGGATTGAAGTGGCTAGTAGCTCATCTGCACGAGTCATATGTCACCTGTTACAGATGAAAAAAGGGTCTTTTTCTATCTAAGGAAGAGAATCGTCCTTCTGCTTCACTGAACTGAACTTTGTGTTTAAGTTCACATTTTAACATGACTCGAGACATGGAATCTGGCAACTTCTTTATCATTTACCCCACATTTTGCCTTTTCCCCATTCCCCAGACTGTCATCTTTCTTCCCTCCACTAGAGCAGACACTGTTTTCACCTTTCTAGTTTGATCAGCTTGAAAGCAGATGTTCTTATGTAATTTTTAATTAATTGATTTCTTCCTTGGAGAGTTTTGGTTCATCTGTTTTAAGAAGATACCTTAACTTAAAAACAAAACCAAAACAAAACAAACAAACAAACAAAAAAAAAACCAGAGAAACCTACAAGTTCTTCTTGTCATGTGCACTTTGAAAAGAAAATATAGTAAAATATGAGTGAAATTAAAGCAACTCTTAAATAGGTTATACCTACACATTATACCTACAAATACCTTAGCTAAAATATACCCATTATGTATGCTGTTTGTATGGATGTCATTGTACCTCAGTACCGGTTAGCCCTGTCTACCCTGAACTCAAAAGTTCCATAGTCCTATTGCCTCTTTGCCTCCAAAAACAGAGAGAGTTTGAGAAATAAGAGAAAGATGTCTGAAGACAGTATTTTCCTCTGTCTTCTTTTCTCTTTTTCTTTTTTTTTTTT
>VYXB01002368.1:240769-259065 GCA_013397135.1 Pachyramphus minor | reverse complement strand
TTTTAATGTTCTTTTCTTTAGTCAACATTGAAGGAATGCAATTGTAATAAGATAATAAGATAATACATTTTCCAAGCACAAAAAAAGCCTTTTTCTACTGAGGACTGATGAGAATGTTGTAGTTAGAAAAGTTAATCTCTTTTGGGCTATAATCTTCTGTTGCATCACTTGGTCTCTGGACATATTTCCTCTTCAGTTCTTTGATCATGCCAGTTCAATGGACTACCACCTCAGTTGACAGCCGACACCATCATCTTGCCAGAACTACTCCAACTCAACCTACCAGCCAAACTAAACATATGAGCACTCCCAAATGAATTTCATTTAATATGAGCTTGGTTACTTGAATAGTGGCAGTGTTAAGTTCTTGCCACCTCTCCTTTAACTTAAATGCCTTTTAGGAAAAGTTCGTTTGTTTTTCTAGCATGATAGGAGAATAATTTTGGCTGGAACAGGGTAAGGAGGGAGAAAAGCACTTGGGAGAAGCAGCCTTTCAGATAACATAGCTGGATTTGAGAATACATGTCCATCTTCTCATCGCATTAGATTATGTGTGATTACACTGTCCTAAATATATGGAGGTCTAGATGTTTTTGAGCTAGAGATGTGATTGGGGTTCTCTGGCATTTTAAACGTGAAAGGCTTCTTACAGAAATAATTTTATAACAACAAGCATATTGTAGATCTGCAACTCTGCAAAACAAAATATGCATGTGTACCAGTCCATGCATACCCAAGTCATTTAAGAAAGTCATCTAACAAGTCCTTTCACATCCACTTTTCCAGGTTTGCTTCTATCAGCAACAAAGTGAGAACCCCAAGCCAGAACAAATCAGTTTACACAAATGACTAATAACAACCAACCCCTTCCCGGAACACTGTCAAGGAGCAGCAAAGAGAGAGGACACTTCTTTCCCCTTGAAGGCCTCCTTCACACAAGCTTTTCAGCTGTGATTGGACACATGATAAGTAGGAGGACTGTTATGTTGGAGCAACTTTATACCCCGTCATAAGTATAATTGGACATAAGGTATCATGAGAGAGGAGAGCTCCATTCTATGAGGAGAGACTGAAGTATTTCCAGCACTAAACCCATGTATCTCTGAATAGAAAGAAGCTATAATATTTCAATCCCTAACTAAAACAAAGAAAAACTTTGTCTTTCTAGATAAAATCCTTCTAGAAATCCCGTAACTATACATAAACCCTATAGAATCTATAACTTTACTATGTTTTTCCCCTTCTGTGTCTTTAAAATATATAGCCCTTTGTTGATTTAAATGGTATTGAATCGCCTTGTTACTGCTGCGGAAATGCATTTCTTGTTCTTGAAATATGTGTTACATATCTACCTTCCATACCAGGAGAGAGTAATAAATAAAAGGTAACTAGTTGTTTATTAGATGATCTGACAGAGAGGAGATACTGGTTCAGAGAGTACTGACCCTACACAAATTGGCAGAGGGAAGGGATATAAGCTGGTTTTGGTTACTGGACTTTGTGGATTTGTAGGAACCATGTATTGTGTATGTTGTACAATGACAATGGTGAGATTTGGTAACTTTCACCATACAATATACATTTATAGAGTAGGCACTGAAGACACCTATGTCCTTTATATGTAAACAAAGAATATAACAAAGAAAGTTATATTTCTAGGATCGCACAGTAATTCAGATTAGAAAGGACTTCAGGGTGATCTCTGGTTGACCCTCAAAGTATGGTCAGCTATGAGATCACACCATGTTTCATGCAGTCTTGTCTTGAAAACCTTGGATATCACGTCTTGAGATGCTCTTTACCATACCTAATTACCAATGATGAAAAATTGTAAAATGTATTTTTTTTCTTTACAAAAAAGTTCTTTGGCTTACGTGACACAATTCACTTCTTCTCCTGAAATGCAGTACTCTCCCTCAGAGTTTAGACATGAATTTTTTGGAGGTCAGTCCTTTTATTTCCATGAAAACATCAGCATAATTTATGAAAACCCTGAGAAGGAAATTCAGTTTGCAAAATGTTTTGTGCTGCCAGTGCATGTTTTGGCCTAAGTTTCTGAGTAGCTCTAAGCTCCATTGGCAAGGTTCAAATTGTTTCCAAATCTCCCCATGATCTAGGAGGTTTGGATCCAATAGCACAGATTTAGGCCAATCTATAATTCTGATATTGCAAATATGCTTCAGGCTCTGTTCCCTTTAAAGTCTGTTGGATGTATCTGAATTAGTGATTTTACTATCTAATCAATTAGAGAAAACTAATTGAAATACAGGCCTAAATATGGACTTCATTTCTGTTATCGCATTTTAACAGTGATTTTTCATTCTAGTCTACTGATCTAGTAATTCTGGTGAGCTGATGCTGGACATATTTAAAATTTGCCCTGTTATGTTTTTTTTTTTTGTTTTACCATTGAATGTACCATGACAAAAATGGGCAAGAGTTTAAGGCAGTAATTAACATTTTAAAAGCAACAGAAAATAGACAAAAAAGTTGGGGAGTGATGCCAGAGAGCAACTTGGAAGAAATAATTTAATTTTTGCCAGCTACCTGAATCTGTACTCAATTTATAAGTCCTTTTGATCCTACAAAATAGCAGACAAACAACACAGATACTGATAGAGCAACACTGATTATTTTGCAATGCCTTACTTGGCTGTGTGAAAAGCAGACAGGCTGAGGTTATAAGAACGGTTGAAGATTTGAAATATTTTTGTTCAGAAATCTGACATGATTTGCTAGTTGTGACAACTGGCTTGACAATGACCAGTGATTTAGGTCTACCTGTAATAAGTGAATTAATCTGAGTTAAAACATAGTGATCTGTCATGTTTAGAGATACTTCAACAGCTGGCTGACTTGTCCTCCGTCAAGCTAGTTTGTCCTGTGCAAATCTTCTGTCAAATACAGAAAAGAACTGTTGAGAGAAAATTACATGGCAGTTTCAGACTTAGTGATGAATTTTTCTCCCAACATACCAGCTGTGGCAGCAACACTATTTTTTGCAGATTTAATCAAATATCTTGCCTGGAGCACCTTCTCTTTTCCAAAGGCTAGAAGATGAATCTGTCAAAAAATTCACTGGGATTTGCCAAGAGCTTTTCTTAAGCTCAGGTACTAGTCCATTCACCTCAAAATTTTGAATAATGCTTTCAGGGAGGTTGCTCTGAGAATTAAAAGTCCTGCAGTGTACTTTTACTGTATACATAAATTCAAAGCCATTGTTACAGTGAATATTGCAAAATTGGGAGTTGCCATAAGGCCAAGTACTCAAGTACTCCGCTTGCCAACTTACAACCCTGTGTTAATTTTTAGTTCTAGTTCTGCAATTAGCAAAGTACAAAAGCAATTGAAGGCCACAGAGTGATCCAGATACTTTTTCTGTAGATGAAAGAAATTGAGACAAGGTTGATAAATTTTATTTTATTTTAAGCAACATAGAAGTATATTTTTATCATTCCCTCTTGTTTGAGTACTGAAATTTTAACTAAAATTAATAGAGTATTTTTTATATGAACATTAGGGAACAAATGCAGCAATTAAGACAAATGATAGGTTCCTACTCAGTGGAGAAGACAAATATTCTTTTACCTTTTATTTATGTGCATGTCTACCATTACATATGCTTAGTGACATGAAATGTGTGTTAAATTATTTTGTAGCTTAAAGGCTGACAGCAAAGTTAGGCTTACCTACCATTTAAAACTTGCAAAACACAGCACTGTACACTGTAGCACTGTACAGTAGGCAGGATATTTAACTACTTCCTGTAGGCATTCTGTCTTGGAGAAAAAAGATTAAAGAAAATAATTCTGATTTTGTTTCTGAGCAGTGCTGAGAAATTAAAGAGGTGCATTCAGCTTGATAAATGAAGTGTCCTTCACCAGAGCAAGTCCATGTGTTGTGATCACATCTAGATCCTGAGATTGCTTTCCTTTTCCCACTTCCATTGGTTCTTCTATTCTTAGATTGGTGTTCACATTACTCCTCTTCTAGATAGTTCTTACATATACTGAAACACGTATTTCATATGGGATTGAAGAGGAAAGAGTAGAATCAATTTAGTTCAACTACTGCTGGAGACCCCATCTAGACTCTGGTTATGTGAAAGGCCTCTAATAAATGCAGTGGTTAAAGCACGGCACTAGACTCGGGTACATAGTCCTTCTGAGGGAAGTCATTCATCAGCAAGCCAACATTATCCCTTTGTCATGCTACGGTCTGGAATCAGATTTGAAAGGACCTAGGCTGTGTCTTTATCTGATTATCACTCCATTGGATAGGGAGTTTGAAGAGGCATTGGCCTTGGTTAACAAGACTTCCTAAACTTTTCTCTGCCTTTGATTTTATTAGTCCCAGCTAAAGCCCCTGGAAAGACCCTTGAGACTGGTTTACATTCATGACATCTTGAAGTTCATAAGCCCACCAAGTACATTATCAATACTATAGTTTCAACGAACAAGTTCTAAGGGGATTTTGATTCTGCTTCCTTCCACAATGAACACTGGACACAGGAAGAATTATGCATCTCTGAGTAAGATTTTTATTTGAAAATGGAATTTGCTTCAGAGTTTTGAATTTGTAATCCTTTTTTGCAAAAAGTAGAGGCAATTTTAGAGGTGCACAGAAATAATGCTTAAAAGATAAACAACATTAAAAAGCATGGGCTGCAATTGTATTTTCAATTTCGCTATGTTTCTTCATGCTCTGTGTGATAATGACTGCAGTCTTCTTACATACCAAGGAAAGCTAAGCCAGTGTTTTAAAAGCTGGCAACAGACACTATATCCAAAATACATAAACTACCTGGGTTTTTTATTATACCAAGTCTTAAGAAATTTTGAAATGGTCTTACAAAACCTTCTGTGTCCATAACCACTTATAAATGATATCATTTGTTTCTTTAATGCATTAATAAATTAATAGAGTTCAATAATAGAGTTCAAAACACCAACATGGATAGCTGAACACATTCCTAATTCAGTACCAAATGCATTTGTTTTCTGATACCTGAATATTTGTGTTGATTTGCAACAGATCATATCTCATTATGAGGTATGCAAAGGCATTTTCATAAGCCTAACTAATACTGGAGAAATATTTACGTATTACTTCAGTTTTGAATATGTTCAGAATCTATATGAAAGAGAACTACTCCACAGCAATATCAAAGGTTATTGTAACTGAAGTTATTTTGCAGTTATTCAAATAGTTTTTTATAGTGGGTTAAAAGAGGGATTTAATTATCTTAGATAAGCTGCAGTAATAGAATTGCAGTGATAGCTAGTATTTGACATGTCTGTCTGCCAGCCTTCTTGTCTTTCTACCTGTCTGTCTTTTCTCAAGTATTTCTTCCTGCAGAAGTACTTTTAAAATTGCAACAAAGAAATAGAATGAGAGGTTTCTTAAATCATGCTATTGGATATCCAAAAAGGTATATTATTTTGGATGTGGTGTATTTTACAATTTGACAAGTTGGAACTTTGTAAACTGACAATTGGGCACAGACAAAGGTATCCATTTATCTCATATATGTCTTGTTGAAGCAAAGCTGTCAGAGAAAATCTTATCACATGGTGCCCCATTTGTTTTCTGTAGTGATTTATGATGGTTTTGAAAAGGTCTTGTGATCCCATAGGCTGCCTCGATTCTCTGACTCTTCTCTGTCAATGGATCAGATTTTTGACATTTTCTGAGAGCATTCAGAAAAGATTTGATAAATCAGCTTGTGGTGTTTATTTTAATTGATCTGAAGCCCATTCCTTCAAGAATTCATCAAACACTGTGACAGGGTCTGGGTGTGCTGCAGTGAAATGAAAGAACTGGGTTGGCCGTGCTCTGTGATGGTGATATAGATATTTTGGTGAAAGTTTACTCTCGCAGACGAGAAGATGCCATAACTAATTTAGAATGCTGTAAATCTTTTGACGCGGATTCTAATTCATAAATCTCATCCATCAAATGTGATTCATGAAACGATAGACAACCCTTGATGAGAAGGTACTTTTGTGTTCCAAGTTCTTTGTTTTTTTTTCCTCTTTAGAAATAAATCACTCCAGAACAACTGAATTCTGTTATGAAAGTGGGGCTGTAAAGGTCTCTCATTCTTTTTGCATCTGTTCTTCTTCTCAAAAGGGATAACATTTCTTCTTTTTAAGATGCAAATGAATAAAACTTTGTGTGTGCATGCACTTCACTTTACAACAGGGAGAAAAATGTAACTGATTGCAGTGGTTCTGGTTGAGGAGTCATCACATTTGACTGGTATAACCTGGGTCTCTTTTCTTCTCTCACAGGAACCTCCATCTGTTGAAAACATCACCACAAACACCTGTCCTGATCAACCACAGTCAGTGTCTTTGATCTCTTCACGCATTCCTGTTGTGCTTGGTTGGTAAACCTGTAAGGAGACCATTGCAGAATCTGAGCCTCTCTCTTATCAGCCAATCCACTCTTTTTCCTGCTACATTGAGGCATTGCTGCTGAGTGGTGGCTGTGGATGGTCAAGGAGGGAATTTGTGGTGGTGTATTTGATCTCTTTAATGAAGGGAAAGGAGCATGGGATGACTGATAAGCAGGCTGGCCTATCAGGCAATGAATGATAATAAATAAATAAATGAATTTCACTCAACAGTGTTGCCAAGAAAACTGCTGAGGACTGGTATCAATCAATGTCTGTTTATCTGTCTAGGACTCTATCTTCAGATATAAAGCTTAGGTAACAGCATACGTTATTAGAATAATAAAGTAACAAAACCAAGCATTTAAAAGGTAGATAGTCTTAGAATTAAGTTTGCCACTGCAATATTCATTTGCCATCCTTCCGAATACATGTTTTGACATTCTTTCTCAGTGTCATACTTGTGATAAAACCTAATAGAGAATTGAGTGAACAATTCTTCATGATTTTTAGTTCAGGTACGGAACCCAGGTGACCACATATTCTCTTCTTACAATAAACCGTTTCACTTGCATTTTAACTTCTGCATGGAGTGAGCCCAGTGCTACTTTTCAAAATGGTAAGGTGCTACCTCTGTGCACTGCTTGTTTACTCTGAAGTGCTAGATATGTGGCCCGTGGAGAGAGTGATCGAGTTTGTGCTCAACACAGTTGGTGTAGCAGATTAGAGAACAATCAGAGAATATTCTGACTTGGAAGGGACCCACAAAGATCATTGAGTTGAACTTTTAAGTGAGTGGCAGGGATCAAACCCACAGCCTTGGCATTATTAGCACCAGGTTGTAACCAACTAAGCTTAATCTCAGGGTCACACAGTGATACAGGAGGACCTTTAACATAGATTTTAATGATGAGTCTTTACTGAGTTCTTGAGAGTATGTGCAAATGACAGTTTCCAACATCTTATAACTCAGTCCCATATTCATTTGAAGAGATAATACATGCTTTTCTGAAATGAAGATATACTATTTGAAGATCCTGCTCCAGAGGAGTAAAGTTGGATCTCTTCAGTGAAGCAATTAGTATTTTATGGAAATATATGCTTATATCAGTAAGTATATTTCTCCTTGCTGTGTTCAAGTTTTTCAAAACAGGCTGAAGGAAACAACAAAGAAAACACAGCTTGAAAAATGGCTAAATAACTTTTTGTGGGACAGCAAGTAACATCACAAACTGAAGAATGGAACCTAAAATGTTGACCATCCACTCAGTGCAGGGCTTTATAGGTTACTAATTCCTTTTTGTGATTTATTGCAGGCCTCACTGTTGGTTACTGGAAAGGTCAACAGTTTCTCCTGTCATACATGGGTCAAGGAATTTGGATTTATCTTTTATTGCCTGGAAACTTTCTGAATTTTCTTTCCCTTACCTATGGCTTCTTTTACATATGCTTAAGCAAACATATATCTGCTCATGTGATTATGCAAAGCCATTTTGAACACTTTCTTTAAGCTGAGAGAGGAGCTATCAGGATGGCATGTTTTCCAATGCAGTGTCCTTCTCCATACAAAGAACAAAGCTTAAATTTTCTGCAACACGGCAGTATTCCAGGTGCCATCAACAGGGGCAATTGAGGGCAAGTGGGCATAATTCAAGTTGAAGGATTGAACATTAGGACTCTCTGCTTCTCTCCTCCTCAACCTTCTCCTGTGTCTTCCATCCTACCTGTCTTTGCCTCTCATTATTGGTTTTTTCCTTTACAGTAACAGTAGCATAAAAGCAGTTCTCTATGTTCCTGATTCTCAGCCCTGCCATCTCATAGACATCTTTCTTTAAAGAGATATTGAGATCCTAACTTAGTCTGATATTAGGCCTAGACTCAGCAGACAGATTTAATTTTCACAGCGAGCTGTTTAAAGATACGCTGGACTCTCTAACAGGGCAATTTTAAAAATACTGGTATCTCTCAGCACAGTTTTTAAAAGTGCAGCATATTGCCAACAGGTGAAGCTTTCCATTATATCTGTAATTCACTGTTTTAATAAAGTGGTTTTTATTTGACCAACTGCCAATCTAATCAGTTGATAGTGAACTTGATGTTTAGCTGTGAGCTAAAGTAAGAAAGCAAGAGCACTCTCAAACTCTGCAACAGAAGGATCAACAGATTTCTCAGAGTTACTTCTCCATCAAAGAAGCAAATTATTTGGAATTTAAATGAATAGTAGAATTAACCAGTTTTTCAAATTCTTCCAAGGTTGCTCAAGGTTCCAATCTCAGGGTTTTTTCACTCAAGATGACTGAAAAAGAAATATGCTTAGACCATTGTTAATTTTTAATCTCCTACAATGTTCTCTGTTTCCTGCCACCAACACTACCAAAATATTGAGTGGTTTTCACTCATCCTAAAATGTATTCTTTTTTAAGTCATCATTGTAAATAAGTAACATTTAATAAATTGCATTCTGGAGTAAACAGATCTGTTACTGTGTACCATCTTTTTAATGTCATTCATGGGAACCTAGAACTCTATACTTAGCTAGTGTGAATTTTCATGCCTGTTTTGAAACCAATGAGGCTAGACCAATTTACTCCAGCTAGGGTCTACTACTTATTTTTAAAAGGAAATTATTCTGAGTGCATATTAGAAAAGTGTTTCTGTAGACATTTTGCAACAATGGGCACTTCTCAGTTGTTTCTTTTTTGCTCCACTGAAACAACCACTGATAAGTCTCGTCAAATGATGCTTCTCAATACAGCAGCCCTATCAGTTTGTATTAGTGGAAGACATCAGATTATGTGTTGAGTGAGTTAAGAAAACATATCGATGCTAATTAATTTATTTTCCATATTGGCCTGCATTGGGTACAGATGCTTTTAACCAACCTGAAAGGTACCATGGCAAGCAGGTGTTACAACAATTTTAGCCCAGAGGTATCCAAGTCTTTTTGCCTGGCAGTATTCCAGCTACAGGCTGGAACTAGCTTTTGGAGAAGTTGTCAGTGAGATTGATTGCATTTTGGAATTTCCATTGATTAATTATCTCTCCAATTCTTCACCATAGGCAACATCCTGAGTTTTGAGACTGCATTAAAACTTACTGCACATGTGTTCATCAGTTTGAAACACTGTAGGATTTTGATAGGTCATATATTACAGGAAGGGAGGTAGAGGTGGTTAGATGTAGCTGTACTCCTATACTTCTTCACAGACCACAGAAAGTAGAGAAAACCATTCATGCAGGGTTTTCTTGCTGAATTTGCATCTAGCCTTCATAAATGCCAGCAGTCACTTCAAGTCTTACTTCAAAAACAATGACAGTTCACAGAGTTACGGCTGGTTGGTCTACTAAGAACCAGTTTATTCTTGATTTTTTATGAAGGGGTAAAGAATTCAGTTTTTATTTAGTTTACTTTCTTTCCTGTAAACAAAGATTAGCACAGCTTGGTGTAAAGGAATAACAGCATACTTATTAATAGTATGCTATTGCTTACAAATATAAATATGGAAAGATTCAGTTAGAAAGGTCACTCTTTCCGTTTAGAAAATTTACCATTCTAACCCAACTAAGAAATACTTATTTCAAAAGACACTTGTAAAAATCTGTTTCTAACACAAATCACAAGATTTGTCTTAAATGAGTGGAACAATAGACTAACCAGCTTAATAAAAAGAGAGAGATGATATGCAACTAGTGGACAGGGCATTTCAACCAGGTGTTATCAAATCACTCATTGCACTAAGTGCACTGTCAAGTTCTGTTGTAAAAACAATTAAAGTACTGATGGCAGGCTTAAGTTACTTCAAATCATTTGGCAGAATTGATCCACAATTATCTTTGTAATCCCTGAAGCCCCAACCACTAAGTCCTCCATCCACTTTAGATTTCCTACACACAGTTCTCATACGTGTCAGCTGCCATGCTCAATGTCCATTGGAACCAGAAACTTCACTGGACCTAAGCATTCTGAATTCTAAATACACTTGTGCTCTGAACACTCAAGTTCAAGTGTATGAAACACCTGTATGACAGTATACACAGCAGCTTTTGAAGAGTTTGTAGTTTGTAGATACGTTTGCTTGTATATGAATGTATGTGATTAGAGAACAAGTGAGACATTAATTTAGATGCTCTCTGTGGACACTTATTTAGCACTTGAAAGGGTGTTGTCTTCTGTTTAGTGTCACAAGGCTTGTAGACATTCTACATTTTAGGAAACATTATACTTATTTCTAATACGAATCTCAAAAAGAAATAGAAGAATGCCTTTAGTGGAGTTTTGTATGAGTTCTCTGAAATGTAATACAGACATTATCATATCAGATGAGTAATTCATATGGCATGGCACCTTTCCTCTGGCAGTTTGGAAATTCAACTCCCCTTGGCAGGGAAAACATCAGTCCAAATGATCAGAGTTTAGCAGAGTAACATGTACTGGAGCACAAAATTGGTCAGTGCCAACAGTTAGACAGCCTGAATTAGAGGCAGTGATTTTTTTGATACCCATAATAATTTAGAGATTTGTGACTCTCACATAATCATTGTAAAACTTAGAAGCCAGATTTTCTCTTGTGGCTAATGACATGAGGGAAGAGGCATGAGAGCCAGAAAAGGAATTTTGCCCTGTGGATGTTAGACCAGTATGTGCCCACAGTACGTAGTAATGGAACAAATGCCAGATAGAATTTTGAGCTATGAAGTTAAACCAGAATAGTCCTATTGGAGTCTTCACTGTGGGAATCCCTGTCTGAAAAGATTTTTTTCCTTGTGCAACCTCTGTGCAGTGTAAAGAGAACAAAGCAAGGACAAGAACACACCCCTATTTTCTGCAGAATTAATGCAGGCATCCATTTCACTATCACCAGCTTTATATTTCAGATAGACCCTCAGATAGAAAGGATTTTTAATTGCCTTGCTACTGTTAAACCTCATTCCCCACTTGTTTAGTCTCCCCAGTTCGGGCATCATGCATCAATGCGCTTTTGTTTGTTTTAATGCCAACATATTGAACCATTAGAACAGAAGGCACCACTTAGTCCATTACCCAGTCAATTTTCAGTTTAAATACCATTCTCATAGGCTCGTGAGGGAATAGAATTGGTTTGAGTGGTGCAGTGAGCTTTTTTATCTCTGTTGCACAAAACAGGGAATTACTCTATCTCCTTGATAATAACTTGCTCAGAGTAAGGAAAGAAAACAGAATTTCAGTTATTGAATATTTAATTCTGGACAGCAATTTAATCAGAAGTGGGATTTGGGCAATAGCTCTAGCCCCCACCTAACATACTACAGTTTCAGTTCTTAGTATTCCTTAATTATCCCACTGAGATGTTTGAGGAGCAACTAGTAGTAAATGAACTTGGCAAATCAGCTATTACTCAAGTAATGAAATACAAATACATATGTTTGACAATTCTGCAGGGAAACTGTTGAAGCTAGGATTCTCCATGGATTGTATTGGCCAAGAGAGAAAAAACAGGTGTTGTTATGAAAATTTGTATACAAATAATTTGACTAGAGTTTTAAAATAATGTGAAGCTTTTTTCACCTTCAGCTATGAACATTAGGACTCTTTATTGTATGGAAAGCACTGATTGTCAAATAATGAATCTGTAACAGCTGTGGATCCACATAGTGACGTAGTTCTAAATGTTCAAGGATTTTACATTAACATTATATCTAAGGATGCGTATCAACTTTGCATCTAACCTTAAACAAAAGAGAGTTCAGCTCTGCTGAGGAAATTGATTTTATTCAACAGTAAGGCGAGGGAAATTAGTACATTCAATATTTGTAGAAAGAAAATAGCAAAGCCCACAAGTCTGGGTGGATTGAGATTGTTCTTTGTTTTAGTAATTATACTTTTATACATTAGATCTCATATTTGCACTTTCAGAAGTATGCTAAATGGTTTATGCATCAAATATGTCCTGGACTTGCTGGATTTCTACACAATTTTACAATGAACTTACAGCCAAACTAATTCAAAGTGAAACTGAGTTTTAGCTTTACAGCTGTAGCTATCTCATTCTGTCTGTCTGGGACATTAGAACAATTTAATTAGTAACCAAATGTCAGTTGCCTCTAGTTCATTTGCATGATATCTCAATGTGCTAATTTTTCAAATTAACACAATTCATTATTTAAGCTGTCTTTGATTTCAGGGACAAAGTTGTCTTGAGTTATTTCATCCGAGGCCTGTTATTTACATGCAAGAGGACACAAAGAGGAATTTTTTATCATGATGCATTTGCTAATGTTTACTGTAGAATGATAAGCCAATGCAAAGCTAGGAAAGCCTCCCCAAGCCTCACAGATCTCCGTTTTGCCATTAGCTGTACCAGTTTAAATAGTGTGCTGCAAGAAATATCGACAGGTCAAGTACAGCAGAGAAGAGTGTGTGTCCCAGTGGCCTTTACACTGACAGTTTCTCCCACATTAAAGAGTTAACTAGCAGCCTACCAGCTCAGAGTGGAAGCTAATGAATGAAATGGAGATTGATATAGACTCTCTTTGGAGGTGCATCGATCTGTATCTTCTGAACTCAGCTTAGGAATTCTGCAGGCAGCATTGCATGAGTAACCCTGGCATGGTGCCCATTAGCAAATAACTCTTTTAATGCTTGTCTTCAGTTGATTCACTTGTTGTTGTACTGAGTACTATGACGTATTGCAAACTTTCTTGTATTTTGCCACTGTAGTAACAAATTATGTAAAGGAATTTGATTTTGGAAACAAATTCTCAAGCAACTTCCTCAGTTCTGCTTGTTTCCTTCTCCTGCTCCCAGTCCCTCAACCAAATAGCATCACAGGTTTATTCAACTCAGATTGATACTACCTCATACACCCCAAAATTGCAAATTTCAATGGTTTTATAAGTCATGTCATTGTTCTGTTTAAGCTGATATTTCAGTCAGAGCAAGCAAGAGTAACATGCTCTTAAATGTGAAATATTTTCATTTATTGCTTTAAAATGATACTGAAATATAAAAGTGTTTGTTGAAAGTAATTTTTTTTCTGTGGTCTGTAGCATGGAATTTACCTACAAAGACAAGTTTCAGCAAGAAGGCCTTTCATAGTTTCTTAGCAGGTCAGGAAAGGTTGAACCATTGTTGAACAGCAGAGAGAGAATTTACCTCTCTGCTCCAGCTGTCTGAAGAGCAGTCACTTAGTTCAAGTCTAAATTGCTATGCAGTCAAAGGAGGGCAATTCATTCCTCTTGTCTTGAGCACCTGTGAATAGT
Source organism: Pachyramphus minor (assembly GCA_013397135.1). NCBI lineage: Eukaryota > Metazoa > Chordata > Aves > Passeriformes > Tyrannidae > Pachyramphus > Pachyramphus minor. The sequence continues at coordinate 245,429 of VYXB01002368.1, read as the reverse complement.
TGTCTCTAGTCTCCCCCCACCAAGCAGGTACAACTAACCTTGACCATGTCTCATTTTATGATATGAAAACTAGAAAATATCTATAGATTGGATACTTAAGCCTGTAAGCAAATTTATGTATGCAAACAAGCTAGTGTAAACAACCAGAAATTATGACATAATATTGGTGAAACAATGAAAATCTCAAAATCCCACACAATTCGCAAAATCTCAGTAGAGGCTTTTGACTGTAGACTTCATCACACAGAAAATTCAAATCTGGCTCATGGCTCTGCACATTTTATGTATGTAGACAGCTGCTTTCAAAGGATAGAAAAATATAAAACTATTAAGTTAGAAGAATTCAGAGGTGATTTTTCTGTCTGCAACTGAGTTGTCATCAGGAGAGGTAGACAGAAGTCACTTAGTGACATTTTACAGAAAAGTTGAACCCAAACACATTTAAGAGTAAGCTATATTGTTCCATCTGTTCTCTTTTTCTGTCAAAATTTTTCTGCCTGTCTTTTGTTTGTCTTTGGCCACTTTTGTTTTTTTCTGCCTCCAGCGTAGGCAAGAGAGATCCTTTCATGATAAAATAGTTGTTCTGATTATAGGCTTGAATCAAGCATCTGTAAATCAAGGGGGAAACTGATGTAAAATTATTTGTACTTTTGAAGTATTTTTTAATTGAAAATCAAAACAGAAAAATTTATGTAAGAATTTAAAATTATATAATGGCATTAATAGAAAATTATTGTGAATTTATGGTTGTTATTTTGATGGCTTTTCCTCATTGACAACAGTAATTGCTATCAGGCTGGTTTTTTCTTAATCATCTGTATCGTCTAAAAGTGTCTGTCTTATGTGTCTACTGAGTTATAAGTATTGCACTTTGTTAATTTAGGAAGTATTAAGTAAAACCATATTCTTGCAATCTAAGCACATCATTTATTACAGTGATTATTGTTTAATTTCATTCCTGGAATTGCCTATTTTGATTAAGATGTTGACATGATTGAAAAGACAGGAAATTCTAATTCATATGATAGTCCAGATCTTCTTGTTTATTTTAATTTAATTCACGCTTTACAGTAAAATGTGCTTTGATTTTAATCCTTATACTTATAAATCCATTTTTGGGAGTTTTGGAAAACTATTTCTGACTTACATTGTGGTGCATGAGAATCAGAATTAGGTCTGATACCAGCACATTTCTTAAGGTAGAAGCAAAAGAGTAGTTTTTGCCTTCTGAACCTAATGGATTGTCAGGCATGCTTGACATTATTCTATAGGCAAGACCACAGAAAATCAATATATCTTAAGCAAGGTTTAATTTATTTGTAGGTTCTTACAACTAATGACTTTCCCTTTCTGTTTGTTGATTTTCTTTTTAGCTTTTGTTCTCATTAATTGCTACAATTTTACCCTCCCTTTGTAGCACAAACCACAAGAACTGTGATGTCATTATAATTTTTGTAAAAGACTAGGTTCATGAATGAACAAAAATGGAAACTGTACCTTAAAGGAATTTGGCACAATAGAATCAACTTCTCTGACTCCTTGGATGACACAATGTAGTTTCTATCATTATATTTTTGTTTCTTTTCCAACAGCACCTGCAGCCTCCAAATAGTCTTGGGCATCTTCATGCCAGACCCTATAGGGTCACGTTCTAACTGAAAATCTCTCCTGAGATAATTTTATCACCTGAATAGAATAAACAGAACTAGTATGAAGGAAAGGAATGTCGTGATTTTTCATAAGGAAACGAGTAATTGAGAAATTGGGCAAAATACCCAGACACTAAAAAAAAAAAAATTGCAATTAATAAATTATTTATCATTACTTAGAATAGATACAAATACCAAGACAAAGTTTTGAGTCTTATACTGGTTGGTTTTCTTGTTGAGAATAGTTTCAACTGCAGCCGAATTCACTTGTGCCCATTCTGTAAACAGCATTACATTAAGCTAGCTTTCATGTGCTGGATGCTATTGTTCAGAGGTGCATAAATGTGAAAAGGAGCGTAGTCTTTTTGCACTAAGTAACTGAAAATCTAGATTAAGGTTCCTTTTTTGTTGTATTTGGAAAGGCTCTATTTAATTTAGCAATAAAATCTCTAGGGTTCTACTGGAATTTAGTCTATTACAAGATCCCATTTCTTCCACTTAGTCATCCCCATCTTTTTATGCATTCTTCGTCTACTGCAATTCAGAGTATTAACTCCAGCACCATTTCAGTTAGTTAACATTGACAAACAGATAAGCTACTCTCAAACCTAAATGGGATTTTAACTTGTTCTACCACAATCATAAACATTCATGACTTCATGGCCAACTTCTAACAAAACTTTGAGCTAGAAATCTCTACATCACTGTCTTCCTTACTGACAAAGACATTTCAGCTCAAAAGTGGAACTGTGCTAGACTTAAGTGAGGAAGTAGTGTGTGACAGTGAGATCAAGCATTTCAAAGCAATTCATTAATGGCAAATGTATGGATTTTGTTAGGATTCTTCTGCAGCTGTGGACACAGATATATTTTACAGTAATGTAACTGTCCTAAATCCATAGAAGGGAATATAATGATTTCTAGTACTATTTTTCACCACACGGGGTACACCAAAGAAGCCATATTTTATTAATTTCTTGAAGTTATTTGACCTTTTTAAAAGGCAACAATAACCATTTGACCTTGGTTTACTTCTAGTTGTTCAACCAATGTTATACCTGATCTCTGACCCAGGACACCAGGGTAAAGGAATGTTGGAAGAAAGACTTTCCCTTGGTCAATGAGGCTCTGGGTTAGAGAACACCTAGGCAAACTGAACATCCACAAACGATGGACCACTTCATTCTGGAGGCCATCTCTATCCACATGGAAGCCAAGAAGGTGATCAGGGTAGTCAGCATGGATTCACTAAAGGTAAACCATGCTTGACCAAACTGATTGCCTTCTGTGATGAACCAGCTATCTGGATGGATGAGGGGAGAGCAGCAAGGCTTTTGACACTGTCACAACATCCTCATAGGCAAACACAGGGACTGAATGTGTGGACTGAATGAGTGGACAGCAAGGAGGATTCAGAACTGTCTGAACAGTACCCCAAGATTCAATACAGGGCCCATATTATTTATCTTATTCATCAGTGACTTGGATGGAGGAGCAGATGCCTTCTCAGCAAGTTCACTGAGGACATAAAGCGGGAGGAGTGGTCGATACCCCAGAGGGCTGTGCAGCCCTTCAGAAGGGCCTCAACAGTTTGGAGAGATGGGCAGAGAGGAATGGATTGAAATTAAGCAAAGGCAAATGCAGGGTCTTGCACCTGGGGAAGAATAACCCTGGGCACCAGCACTGGCTGGGGGCTGAACTGCTGGGAAGCAGCTTTGCAGAGAAGGACCTGGGGGTCCTGGTGGACAGCAAGATTCCATGAGCCAGCAGTGAGTCATATGACCAAGAAGGTCAATGATATCCTGGGGTGCAGCAGGAAGACCACTGCCAGCAGGTCAAGGGAGGTGATCATGTCCCTCTACTCAGCACCGGTGAGGCCACATCTGGAGTGGTGTGTTCACCACAGGCTCCACAGTAAAAGGGCTCCTGAAGCAGGTCCAGTGGAGGGCTACAAAGATGATTAAGGGACTGGAGCATTTCTCTTACAAGGAAAGGCTGAGAGAGTTGGGCCTGTTCAGCTTCAAGAAGAGACAGCTGAGAGGGGACCTTATCAGTGACTGTAAGGACCTTCAGGGAGGGTGTCAGGAGCCAGGCTCCTCCCGGTGGTGCCAAGCAATAGGACAAGAGGAAACCTGCTAGAAACTGATGTACAGGAAGTTCCACCTGAATATGAGGAATAACTTCTTTACTGTGTAGGTGACCATGCACTGGAACACATTGTCCAGAGAGGGTGTGGAGTCTCCCTCACTGGAGATATTCAAGAACCATCTGGGCACAATCCTGTGCCACGTGCTCTGGGATGACCCTGCTTGCTCAGGGAGGCTGGACCATATGACCCACTGTAGTCCCTTCCAACCTTACCCAGTCTGTGATTCTGTGATCTGAAAAAATACCAGATACCTGGAGAAATTACGGAAACATACACAAAAAGGTGGTTTATGTGTGTGTCACAATATTTGCTATAGGATAGGACTGTAAGAATATAACTCCAGGATTTGGAGATATATTTTCTTTTATTTAATTGTATCTAGGTTTTTCTGTGTTTATGTCAAGAGTGAAGGGCAATTGTAGCAGACTTTTTATCTAATAAACTTAGGTAAATCAGTCAAGATATCCTAAATAATGCCTTCATATGTTTTTGAAATAGCATATTTTGGCTAAAATTTTGCCATGTTTGACCTTTGCCTAGAGTTCAAACTTGAAAATTAATTTCTTCACAGCTACTTTTTAGTGACTTAACAGCAGGGGAAGATAAAAACTTGTCATCTGTTGTCAGTAAATTATTAAATCTTTCAACTTAAAAAAAAAAAATCAACTTGATAACCTTGTTAATCAATGTAATAACTCAGCAGACTGAATTTCATTCTCTCAAATCTCACTCTCAAACATTCTCTGCCTGTAACTTCATGCAGTTGTAAGTACACAATCAGTAAAGGCACACAGAACGAAAACAAGGGAATGAGAGGAGCTTTATTAGCCTTATTGAGGAAAGGGCTGTGTTTTCTCTCTTC
>VYXB01002368.1:215769-235769 GCA_013397135.1 Pachyramphus minor | reverse complement strand
TTTATTTCACTTCATTATGTGTATGGAAAGCTTTGGCTTTTATGGAGCTACAGACATATATATGTGTATATATATAGATATATGAGTTCATTGTAATTATCCTGCTTTTTTTCTGAAGGCAATCTGTAACCACCCCATGCAAGCCTAAAGCACTTCTAATAGCATGATTCTATTCAGAGAATTTATATTCAGTTCTCTTGCAGTGTTAAGAGGGCATTCAACCAGTTCTGAAAGCTGGTGAATTGAATTGATTGAATTTGGGCCTTCTGGAGCAGACTTATAGAACAGCTTCAGAAATCTTGATCTGCAACCTGATTCGGAAGCTACCAGAAGTTATTAATGATTTGGGAGGGTACAGGGGAAAAGAAGAAACCCCTGACAAATTATTACTCTAAAAAGGAACAAACATGAGCATATGTGATTTGAAAACTCCAGTTTATTTCAAAAAGACTCAGTAAATAGAAAATTTAATGATTTTTGTTTTTTAGAGTGCCTTTTGATGCAATTTAGACCAGCTAAAAGTCTATGGTCAGGCAACCAAATTCTCAAAAATGTGTTTTAAAGCTTTGGAAAAGAGTTTGCTATGCATTAGATGACACTACTGCAAATATGAATATATTCTTTATTATATTAGGTTTAACAAAGCCGATACTAAACTTACTACTTAAGATAAAGGCATGAGTAATGATTGTTGAAACTGTGGGAGGTGGAGTTTCTTCCTTCTGAGGAAGAAACTAATCAGGTAGGACTTTGAGACATTACCAGCATACTCTTTCATTAACCATAAAAAAATGTCTGCATTTAGTAGAATGTGCAAAACACTGTTTAAATATTCAGCATTTGAGACTGCTTGTTACTACAGCTGCTGTAGATTTTACCCACCCATCGAGAAGCCAAACTCTGCCTAATGTACAATGGAAAAGGGAAAAGAGGTTGGTGTCTAGAACTGAGAGTGAAATCTACACCCTCAACACAACAGTGCACAGCTCAGCTCTGAATCTTTGAAAAGGCTTTTTATGTTTCCTGGACACTGCAGCATTACACTCTGATGTATCAAGAAATCTGCTGGTAATGTTTAAAAATCCCATTCCATAAACAAGCTGATAGTGGAAGGATCCAGACATGGCACAGAAATATTCTGCCTTGCATGCAGAAAATCTAGCAAATTTTTATTAGTTGTTACAACCACACAGCATAAGCTGCCATCAAAGCTTTATTATGGAACAAAATTCCAGTAAAAATTATACAATCCCTATACTCTGCATTATCACCCTCATTGTAGCACGGTCTGTGGATGTGACTCATGATCTAAGTAAACCAAAAAATGACATCTGCCAGCATCAGTGAGGAGTAGATCAGGCCCTTTAAGATACAAATAGGGCTGTTGCCAAAGTGTTGTCAATAACTTGAAGCATTAAAAGATAACCAATTAAAGGCGAAAAAACGGTCTTGCCTTAAGCATCAGAAATGTAAATGTTTTATCACTTTTCGGATTTTAACTTCCTTTGCATCATGAGCTAGAAACTTTCTCCAACTTCAGAGGTAAAAAACTCTGTACTGTTTGTGTGATTACAGAGTCTAGAACTGTAAGGAAAAGACAAAGTTACTGCAAATCTCACAGTTAAATTGTGCAAATTACCAACTCTGCAAAGGTTAGTTGTTCATACAACTATGAATACCTCTGTAAAGAATAATAAGTATCCAAAAATTAAAGATGCGAAAGGTTGATTTAGGCAAACACTTCTCAAAATGCCTAGGTTTTATGAGAATCAAGAAATAGGAATTTAAATGCAGTTGTTCAGTTTTTCATCCTCTCTGTACACATTATTTTCTACCCTACTCTTCATGCATTGTTTTCTGTTATTATTTGGCCAAGCTATTTGTTCTAGAGTTAGTATTCCCAAAGGACTTATGCCTGATTTATCTTTCTTTTTTGAAATTATGCAGCTGTATTTTCCTATCCCTAAATTGAACTGCACAACTCAAATTGTCTGCTGTGTATCTTTAGTTACACAGGGCTTTAAAGTCAGCTGATTAATTCGAAAAGGTCTGTAGACACCTAACTTACACAAATTTTGTGAATGTTTTTATTGTTTTTATCAAATTTCCTTCTATTTCATGATATTATTTTGGGATTTATGATGCACAGAGCAGTAAATATTGGAATGCTTTTATCACAAGATGTCTCAGCTACAGCTGCATAATATAAAAACTGGCAAATAAAACAGGTAAGAGCATAAGAAACATGTTCAGTTGGACTATAGCAAAGAACCTCAGCCTCTCCATTTGGGTGACAGCATCTCTGTAAACAACTCAAGCAGGTCAGCCAAAACAGCAGGTCAGGGCTGGGACTAACTGGGTATGTCTGTGTGTGTATTCATCAATGATTGATGAGTACAGGATGAGTTCATCTAGAAAAGAGAGAAGTTCTTGGAGAGTGGAATGTACCTGAACATAGAGCAGGTTACTGCGGAGAACAGTGGGCACTAAATTGACTACAATCTTTACGTGTCCACCCCTGAAAATTGTTTTGGGCTTCCTAGCTTACTTTTCCTGTTCTCATGGCTTACAACTTATTACCAATGTTGAGCAAAAATTATTAATTTTCCCTTAATGATGATCTGTGTTTTTCAGACTGAAACTAGTAAGATTTCCAATTTTCATTGCGTAGAATATATTTTAAATAGTGAGCTTGAAACATTTGTATAATTCTAAAGTGCATCATATTTTTGTGGGTTTGGTCTTTTTTTCTCTATTTGTGCCTATTGTGGAGCTTCATGGCTGCTTGGAAGATTGAACATTCTGCAGCTTGTATATGATAGATGGAGTAGTTTCTCCCAGTGTTTTGAGGGGAATTGCAACAGTCTTCATCCTTTGGGTAGTTTACATGTCTGTACAGCAATGACTTATAATTTGCAGCATGTTCACAGGCATATTGAAGTCTCAATGGCATTTTCAGTTTGCAATAACAAATCAGTTAATATCCTAAGATATATTTGATATTAAGTGATTCTCTGATTAATTGTTTTTATTTTAAAACTTAAAATAATATAATTATGCTTACAAAAAAAGGTAGTATGACTAAGCTCAAGTTAAGAAATATAAAAGTCTTATTGCAATGCTTTGAAACTTAAAATCTCACATACACATTTCATGTCATATGAAACTGTGCCCCAAGTTACCCTGTTCAGAAGTCGTAAACTGCCCTTTCATCTATCAAGGTTAATGTACAGAAAATCATCGGTTTGTTTGTTCTGAAGTAGAGAAAAAGATTAAAGTATTTATTTCATAAGAGACTTATACACTATAAGCAAAATGTTTCTAAATGGCAAGCTTTATTCCCATCTCTGATGAAGCAAGAAAATCACGCCTCTTCACCTTTCAGATTGGCTCCTTCATATTATTCATGCCAGTCTTTTCTCGCTAATTTTATGATTATAATGAGGCGATGGCATGCTAGTTAGCACAGAATGACCTTCTAATTGAAAAGCTGTAGATTCAGTCTCAGTGGCCAGAACTGGCAGAAGTTTAAATAAATAAGACTACAAAGTCCTTACTTGCTGGCCTCTTGACCATGGTGCTACCAAAGTCCTAGTCATCTGTCATCTGGCAATGCTTTGCAACTCTTGGTGTTAACTGTCTGTCTTGTTACAAGTTAGGTTAGCATAAGAAGAACAAAGAGCAAGGAGCCTTTTACTGGTTAAACAGAGGGGTTTGCATCTGAATATCTTCAATATCTGATGTAATGCTATATTCTATAAAGCAGCCTGGTAGTCATATAAGGCTTATTGTTTAATTTCAAAATCATGATATAAAACTGGCCAGACTGATACATCAGTAATTCCTGTCTCTTTATATAGTTTTTCCTGATCATAGTTTTAATGTTTGTGCATTTATTATTTGAAAGCACTAATAACACTGGTTTAATGAGATTTTCTTTAAGAGAAGCACTTGAGATTGGTGCCCAGATACTAAAATGATAAGGTCTTTTTAAGCATTAGGGAAGATGGATGGATAATTATGAGCTACTCTGAGAAACTGTGCAGTGTTCAGTGTGTCTTAGACATACCCAGCTTATGAAATGGTTACATTTTCCTACCCACGCACAAATAAATACCTCTCAGGATCTTGCTGGTGGTGCTTGGCACTGTCTAAAGTTCGTAGCACTAACTAACACTATATTAATAATAACTAATAGGAGTAGATAGTCTTGCATAATATAAAGCAGCTTTATGCTGTCAGTGTCATGCATCTTTATCAGGAATACATCATACAGACAATGGAAATTTTCCGTATGCTTTAAAGTTTTGCATTCTGTATATTTGGTTGTTAGACAAATAGAGCAAGCTTTGCTGACTTCATTTTCATTCTTGGCAGCATGTTTTTATCATAAGGCAGATAGTCATTAATTTACAGAATCAACGCTGGGAACAGCTTTTGTGATCTCATATTAAATTTTCGCCTGAATCCGCCCCTTGGCAAAAATTACTCACATCGTTAAAAAATATTTAATTAGGCTGTAGTTTATACCCAGCTCACTGGGGAAATGTTGGAATTAATATGATTTACATGAATTCTGTTTCTCTTTTTTCTGTTAGAGATTAGTTTTGAATTCAGTTCAGAGGGTCGCTGACACTGCCAAGGACTCACAATTGTGAAGGTCAAACAGGTAGCAAATACTTCCCCTGGGTAGTTTCCCTGAAAAGACAGCTCAAAATTGCTTTTAATTACGGGTTACCTAAAAGGCCACTTGCTGTTTTTATTTTTCCACAGATCTCTCAAACATTATATGGCTGGAGCTTCTAGGTAGACCACATCAGTTCAAATCTAAAACAATATAAGTCATGTTTTCACTTCTTTTTCTTTTCTTAAAAATGCATAGCATATAAACACCAAACAGAGATTCATGCGTGCACACAAACAGACATATATATGTGGATGTCTGTGTTTAAAACAGACAGACGTATTTGTATGTCTGTGTTTGGTGGCTGCTTCTCTATTGCAGAACACAAAACATCCTTTCTCTGTCTTAAGGTTTGTAGAGAAAAGGAAAAAAAAAAGGAATATTTTGGAAGAAAAAGTATTTTCCTTCATAACAATGCAACCACTGGCTTAATTATTCTCCACAAGATAAGGTACAATGTTTAGTTATGCATTCTCTTGTTTATGATTTCAAGGGTTAGAAAAAACCCTAGGGATCCACAATCCTGTGCTTTTTAAAAAGAGAATTTAATGGAAATTTTAATTAATAATCTAATCAATCAATTAATCTCTTTTACATAAGTGCTGAAATCTTATTCTCCTTCACAGCTGTATCTATACAGAGAGAAATGAAATGGCTGCCCACTTATCAGGATGATGGGGAACTGTTACAGACACTAAGAAAAAGTGAAACTATAATAGTTTTGTGAAGCTGATACAAATAATATGATGCTAGGGAAGTACTTTTGAATTTGGCATAGATCACAATATGTCAGCATAGTGAGTTGCTGTGCAGTTCATTTCAGAAGATAATTTTTTTCTTTAGATGAGTATAAACATATAAGACCAGTTCCCCAAAGACTTAGGACTTAGTCTGTTTGCTTTCTGGAAACTCTGGCAATTATTACGTATCAGTAGTCAAAAAACGCTGTGAAATAGTGAGCATCACATAGTGTTGACTCTTGCCTTGAGTTCAGAAAATGTAAACCATCTGCTTTATGAAATATGTGCAGACCAAACCATGCTGTTGACTAGCCAACTGTTGCTAAATAAATATTTATATATCCAGTGATTTATATAGATCTTCTATCAGTACTACAAAGGTGAGCATCAGTTTGACCCTTATTTCTAGGACTGTGAGTCAATCCAACCTCTTTGGAGCCTGGAACCCTGCCAGAGGTGCCTGCAGTACTGATGGCAATTTAATTGATAACAATGCAGATGATTCTTTCATGCACAAATTTATCTCCTTAGCAGGCTCTGTGTATGTATGTTTGTATGCTTCCAAGTACTTTAAAAAAATGCATTAAAGAGAGCCTTATGTGCAGGACAGAGAATTAAATCATAGGTAGGGCTGCACATGTGTTGTACAGCTTCTGTCGTCAAGCTTCTACTTTCTTTTGAAAAGTCAGTTTAATGTGTAAAAATACTTATGGAAGAATTTTATAATTTAGTGAAGAGCCTTTTGCAGAGAAGTGTAAAAATGTAAAACAACTTTGAAAAAGGAAATTGAAATTTGTACATCCTTAGCAATGTATTTCATATTTTGGGCTACATACCATGTGCTACAATCAGTGCAATCTGTGCATTTAAGCTCCTATAAAGTCTAAAATGTAAGAACTTTATTACACTTTGGGTAGAGACTGTACACATAGGAAAATATGGTTTATGGCAATTTTTGGACTGCAAAAGGCTAATTAGATATTTACATCAAGATCTCATTTAGCTCTCTTTAGTTCTTTTCTATAGTAATAGAAAAGGCAGGGAACAAAATGTCATATTGAACTATCATTGAACCTAATTCCCTATCTCTTAAATTCAGTGATTTACCATTTCTTTAAAGCAGTATATCTTTCCTTTTATCTTTGGCATATTCATTTTCAATCCTTTCCCAGGATGCAAGTCCTGATGGCTTGATATTACACTCTTTTTGGCAAGGAAAGACCACAACTTTATTTGCAGCAGAAATTGGTTCAAATACCCTAGTATTAATTGCGCACACTATATACAAAAATGATAGCTTACCTTGCCAGCAGGCAGACTTTCCAGTCAGTTATTATAATACTCTTTTCCAACTGAAGGGTTTTGAATTTTCTTGCCTGTCAGTGAAAAACTGATCACTCTAACCCACAAAAGTATTTTGCTCTAAAGAAGGCAACCCAGAATTTCTCACCCACCCAAAATTGTAGCAACTGAAAAAAAATCAGTTATAATCATTTGTCTGCATCCTTATGCTATCTTTCTTTTCTTCTACCTTTTGCTCCCTTCTGTTCCTCAACTAGGCATCACTGTCCCTTGCAGTATCCAGGGATCATTAGTCCATAAATACACCATTCTGGATGAATCTGATATATCAAACACACATATTATACACCTAGTATGATTTACAACAACTTACAATAAATAAAATGCTATCTCCATGCTGAACAGAGGCTTTGGAAGTGCTAGGTAAGCATATAAATTGCCATGTTGTGATACACCATGTGTTGTGATTCCAGCAGTAAGGCAGCACAAGTCTTCCAAGCAGAAATTAAAAACATGGCTACTGAACATCTGAGTTTTAAGACACTGTCATATCTAAAATATGACAGAAACAATTTGTAATGTGATTCTGTTCTTGTTTCTGCCTTTGGGATCACAGGCAGCTCTATGGATACGAGAGTAAGATGTTCAATTAGAGCATTAGTTCCACCTCAGGAAAAAGCTCTTGGAGTCACTATGGGTAGGTCTCTGAAATTGTCAACTGAATGTGCAAAAGCAGCCCAAATGTTGAGAATCGTGAGAAAGAATATTGAGGATATCATGAACATAAAGTGCAATCAAGGCCTGACAATATTCCTTTGCCAGGGCAACCATGGATAGAAGTGCTGGAGAATTTCTTAATTACTGGGGTGTTAGGTATTGTGCTTCTTATATGACTGCACGGTGATGACTAGCAAGACGTAGCAGTTCTTGGACATTCTCAGATCATAACCTCAGCCCTAAATGTAATGTCTGAGTCATACCAATCAGAGAAGCCTCTCTTTCTCTTTTTTCCTGCTTCCCCTGTTTGTTTTATATTCCTATATGATAGCAATGAGTAATACAAGATAAATACTGGTCACCGATACAGAATAGCGGGACTGCTCAAAGAAGTAACAGAAAGATCCTCACTGTGATTTGTTACGTAAGACAGATGCTGGCATGCATTAGCTGGGGGAGATGAATAAAAATGAAAACAAAGGGAGCATTTCATATGAAAAAATATGGAAAAAATAAGAAAAATAAGAGAAAGGGAAAAGCCTAAAAATATATGCTTACTTCTTACAAATTCTTGAAGCAGTATGTTTTATGTATTTTACTGTACAGAGTCACAAAATCACGGAATCTGCTGAGTTGGAAGGCATCCACAAAGACTATTGAGTCCAAATCTTAGCCCTGCACAGGACCCTCTGCAAGAGTCACACTATGCGCCTGAGAGTATTGTCCAAATGCTACTTGAACTGTGTCAGGCTTGGTGCTGTGACCACTTCCCTGGGGAGCCTGTTCCAGTGCCCAACCACCCTCTGGGTGAACAACTTTTTTTGAATATCCAACCTAAATCTCCCTAACTCAGCTTTGTGCCATTCCTTCAGGTTCTGTGACTGGTCACCACAGAGAAGAGATCAGTGTCTGTCCCTTCTCTTCTGCTCAAGAGGAAGTTGTAGCTGCAAAGAGGTCTCCCCTTGTCTCCTCTTCTCCAGGCTGAACAGACCAAGTGACCTCAGCCACTCCTCATACAGTTTCCCCTCAAGGCACTTCACCGTCTTCATTGCCCTCCTTTGAATGCTCTCTAAGAGCTTATTATCTTTCTTATATTATGGCACCCAAAACTACACACAATATTCAAGATGAGGCCACACCAGTGCAGAGCAGAGCAGGACAATCCCCTCCCTCGACCGGCTGGTGATGCTTTGCCTGATGCACCCCAGGACATGGTTGGCCCTCCTGGCTGCCAGGGCACTGCTGACTCATGTTCAACTTTCCTTTGACCAGGACCCCAGGTCTCTCTCCAGTGCACTACTTTCCAGGGTCTCATTCCTCAGTCTGAATGTACATCCACAGTTGCCTCATCACAGGGGCAGTGGAGTCCCAACAGAGACTGTGTCATGGTTGTTTTAATCATACAAACAACTTCAATGGATGTTATTAGAGAAAAAACTGTTTTCAAAACTAAGGTTAGTTGTCATATTACCTCACAAAATAAGGATTGCTCAGAGTCTAAAACTAATATAGCTTTCCCATTTAACTATTTTTCAGTTAGTAGGTATTATAAAGTGCTGCTAGAGAGAGAACTGTGTTGTCTATAGACACTTTTTACCTATTGTTTCATAACATTTATTAGATGATGTAACATGCAGACACTTAAGAAGTTTCAGGTGCAAAAAATATTGCCAAGTTCTAAAGGTGCTTTTTGTCTTCAGAACTCAAGGCTCTTTGCAGTCCGCATGAATCTCTGAGGCTGCAGAACCTTCTCCCTCCTATTTGCTTTTCAGTAGTGCCTAATACTGCAAAAGTGCATCTATAAAATACATTTTAAACATTCTTCTTTCTCTCTCACAACTTAAAATTCACTGTCATCCCATTATCCAGATTCACTATCATGTTTTCATCTCCCTGTCTTCCGTAACACCCACTATACAAGTCCAATTGCATATTTTATCTGAAAGTATCCAAGATTTGTCCATTCATTTCTACCTTTTTCTTAGTCATTTGGTTATCTGCATTGTTCTAATCTTCTCCTCTTGATCCAACCTCAGTCTTATTTTTGCTTTGGTCTGTTATGGTTTTTTCTTACAAACCTATGAGTAGCCCGACATTTTTATGTTTCTGACAACTCTCTTTCACTTTCTTTAGATTCTCACATTAATTTCACAGATTGCCTTCATTTCCTTTACCGATTTTGGCTTTCTGGTGTTTCTCATGCTGACTCCAATTCTTGGTAGAAGATTGCACATCTCAGTTTTTTAGCTGTAGCGTACCTTGTTTTAATTTGTCGGACTGTTTCTCTTCTACTTTAAAATACAAATGTTACCCATACTCTTCCACTCAAAAATTTTTCTTTTTCCAGAATAGTAGGGATTTGTTTTTCTTACCTGAATTCAATTATATCTTCAACATCAAGAGTCCTTCTTTTTACTGTACCATGCAAAGTGTTGCATAAACTACTAATAAAGAAATCTAGAATTTTAAAAGGAAATATTTGAAGAAAAAATGGGCATGAAAAGAACATAGGAGACTACTTCATCTAACTACAGTGTAATCCTACAAATTCTATATAATTTTTCCTTTTTATGTTAAAGAAGAGAAAATCTACATAAGTGAGCTAAATACCTGTGTGCGGGTGTTGAAAATGCAGCTTTACCAAATCCACAGACCATGTTTGAGAGAGATGGATGATGGGAAGTTTAGAAGTCTCTGACAGGACGGTAATCTTCGATTGCTTTTTTTAAGCAAAAGAAATAGTTATGGTTTCCTGTGAATGTGAATATTTAATAAACAAGAAAATCCTGAATGAAGTTAGAATATAAATCCTTTTAAATTGGTATATTTATTTTGGTTAAATTTGGTACAATCCCTCTTTTGAAGGGCAATGCAAGCAATATCTGCTTGAACAAATTTCATGCACCATGAAGATGTATTGTGGGTTAATTCTGAAAAATGTGCATCTCCAAAGGTCTTCACAATGTTTCAAGCATTTGTTCTTTTTTTCTCTCTTAACATGCATGAAATTGAAATTCAGCTGTGAACAGTGTTTTTTCTTTGTGTTTTTACAAAAGCATATTTGCATGCCCTAGAAAAGAATCAATATTATGAATGAGAACTCTCCCCAAAACTCTTTAATTATATGTCTGTGTATCAATATGTAATATTTTATGTTTCCCCAGATTTTTTCTTCTTTTAGCTGACAGAGGCAGACTTTGAAAGGAGTAGATCAGCAATGTAACAACGAAATGCATGCAAACTTGTTAAATGGGATGGCAAAATAAAAAGCTTCAGTCAGTATGATCAGTTAAAAAAAAAAAAAAAAGGATAGCCAGCAAACTGTCTATCATGTGATGAAATTTGACAGTAGGGATTATGGCTTTGATGGACCAGAACAGCTAATAGAAGAAGCTGACATTTTTGAAACCCTGCTAATTAAGGGTTCCTTCCTTAATATTAAAATAAAGTCTTTGTCTGGGTTTTATGGTTGGAGAATCAGGTGTTTTCATTAATATATGCCAGTCAGTCTTAATAAGCTTGGAGGGCAGAGGAAGTTATTATTGAGTGACCTTCTACAAAATAAGCATGTTGCTAAGGGCTCTAACCCTGCCCTGTTCAGACTGATGAATCTCATTTCCAATGCAAAAGCTTCACAAGAAATCCAAGTATTCTCTGTGCAATCACAGAAAATAATCCTTGTGTCTCTTGTAATGTCCAGAATTGCCACTTACTATACTACTACTGTACAATGAATATTACAATACATATTATTTTTCTAGCACAATTGTCTACATTTCTGAATTGCCAAGAATAGAAAAACTTATTGTCCAGACACTTGTATTGAAAAGTCAGCTCATTTTAATACTTCTCAAATAGTCATCTACCCTGTTCATGAATTATAATGCACAGAATACATCTGACAATACTAGCTTTGAAAAAGAGATATGTCTGAATTTTTATATATCCATTTTCAAATAGATTTCAAACAGATTTTAAACCATTCATTGAAATTCATTGAAATGATAAATTCACTGTTGGATTTTGATTGACTCCTAATCTAATTTTACATTTGATACGTTTTCAGCTTTTTTTTTGGTAGTAATTTTGATTTTATGTAGGTTTTTCAAGCTAAGTGAAAGGGTGTGGTAAGTTACTAGGAGTCATTATATATTTGCTGACAGAAATTAGAAAATGAGCTACTGAACCAGATTAATTAAGTGCAGCATCGAAACTACCAGTGATGTGTCTTACATCAACTCTATGGGGACTGGGCCATTTCTAACACCCCAAGACTTTCTGCAGATATTTACTAATGTTGTTTACTAGGTTGCTTTTTGCTTTCCTTGCTTTTCTCTAACTAGGTCAAGTCAGTACTCTAAATGGTCTGCGAGATACTGCACTCATAATAGAGTGGATAATGGATGAAATTCAAAGCAACACATCCAGTTTGCTGACACTGTGCTAATAAAATAACATGGTTGCCAAGTAGAAATGTCAGAGTTGGGAGAATATACATGCTCCCAGGTCATTGTGTGAATCTCTAGAAGTTGAACATTTAATAGGAAGCAATCAGCTGCATCACATTTGCAATCTCCATTCCTTAACTGATGGCACAGCAGATGGATCTGCAGTTTTCTTGTTCAACCCAAACCAATCTATCACAATCTGTAGAGTACTTGATAAAACTTGCTCCAAACAGGTTTGTTTCTTTTTTATTTACATTTATGAACATTCTAAATTGGATTCAGAACTCAAACACTGCAAGAGAAGTAGATATACATACTCTTGGATAATTCTTGCTCTATATTGTTACATACATAAAAGCATTGTAAACCAGTGAGACAGTTCAAACCAGTGCCAATGTTGGAAAAGACAAAACTGAGGTCATTGTGTTTCTTTTCTGTCTAGACATTTTCTTCTATCTTTACATGATAAATATATATAAAATAAATAAAATCAAATAATGTCATGTAAAACATATACCCTCTTAAAAATACCCACTATCCAATGCAATGTCTGAGTTATTTCTGAATGCCTAATAGATGTCATATTTGAATGCAATTAGTCCACTTAGTCTACAGAGTGCTTTGAATATGAAAGGCTCTCTGTACTCTGTTCCATGAAAGACAAAACCATCTATGCATCTTGGACTATCTGTATCTCTGCTTGATTTGAAGTTTGTGATTTTTGGCTACTTTATCCCTTGAGCATTTTTCCCCCAAACAAAAGTTGCGTGATTTAGCTCCATATTAACCTTAATCCTCTTAAATTTGGAACAGTAGTAAGTGCGCTATTTTTCTTAGAATGTGTAAAACTGATCATATTTAAATCCCCATGGGTTTATGGAGGGTGGTTGGTTGGTTGTTTTGCTGTCAGTTTTTTGCTTTGATGTTTTTTTGTTGATTGGGGTTTCTTTGAGGGAAACATGTGGGTGTGGCTGTGAATGGTGGAGGTCAGGGAGATAGTTAGTTGAAGTGTGATCAGTGATTTCCACTCGGTCTCTAGTGGATAGATATGATAAAGAGGGGAAACAGCCCATATAGTATCTATTAGCATCTCACTGGCAGCAGCAAACCACAGGAACAGAACCTTAGAAATACCTTAGGAATGTCTCTTTCAGGTATAGCATTGAGGTGCCTAGCATACTGCTGCTCTAGAGCCATTTTTGTCCTTTTAGTATAAAATAAAACACTTGAAGTATCTGAAAGTGGTTGAGAAGAAAGGACTCCTGACCCTTGCACATAGAACTCCAAAAATTCTGATTGAAAGCTTGCTGATTGTTAATGCTAAAACTTTTGCAGACATCAATGTGTGTAAGAAGTAACCCTCAAAGAGAAATATTTCATTCTCATCCTTGCTGGCATTGTGTTGCTACATGGTATGAAAAGAGCTTTCTTACAGTCTCAGCAGTACTTTATGCAGTGGCTGCTGTGGCTCATCTGAGAGAAAATATTAGTGCTCATTCACCAAAAAAGTAAGAGTAAAGCAGAAATGGTATCTTTATGCAGAAATCGATATTCATAAATAAAACAACAAAAGTCACTTTACTCAAATGCTATAAATGTTATAATTTTTACTGTAAATGTGATTGGAACAAGGTCATTCATTTTGCTGCCTTCTTCAAGAATAATAGATTTTTGTGCAGGAGGAAGGAAATTTATTCCACAGCAGAAGCTAACAGGTGATTTCCACTTCCAAACATTGTGACTGTAGCTTAGGACAAGAGCTACGATGAGAAAAGGATGCTCCAGGATGTTTGCAAAAGGCTCACTGATTGCTGACAACAGGATAATACTGTAGCAAGTCTGGTATCAAGTTTGAAAACTACTATAATATCAATGTGCCTCAACAAAGTGAAGTGCCAAATGGAGGGTCAATAAATATTAATGTCATTTCTCATGGTATAACATTAATGCTGTGATTAAAAGGAGTGGCATAAAAGCTGTGAGGCTTATCCTTAATGTAGCAGAATACAAGGTGCCCAGAGGACACCCCAACATGCTGAATCATCCATCTCCATTCCATTAATCACATAGATGTACACATATTCACAGAAGGGAATATTTCACAGCCAAGACCAATGTAAAGCAATTGAAAGAATAAAATGACTCAACCCAACACATTTATGCAATTCACAACATTTAGAATCTAGAGCTGTGGGCAGGTGGCTAATTTAGCATAGAAGGAAGAGCACAAAAATAGCTGTAAAGACAGCCAGAACAATCAGCATGTCCCACTCCACCAACACATTTGTAAATCCTGAAATAATCTGACTGTGGAAAATATTACTCTAAATGATCAATACGACTAATCACTTTTAAGAGGAAGGTATTTATCTGGGGATAGTATCTGCTTGCATCATATATATATCAAATATATAACTTTTGCAGCTTCAGGCTGTGCTTTTCTATGTGCTCTTATTTTCCTGTCTTCCTCATAGTTCATAAAACAGAAGCTAAACATCTTGGCAGCTACGTTTTGCTCTTACCTGTCAGCTGTTATATTTGAATGTAGTAATACAAGGCTTTTATGGCTTTCAAAACTTGGAGTGACCTCCAGTTCAGAGTAGCAATAAAAAAGGGTGGAATTTTCCAGAGGGACACAAAAAAAGATTGAAGGAAAGAGAGAGAATGGAAAGTACAGAAGACCTATGAATGACTTGAGATGGGCTGGCTTGAAATGCAAGAATAATCATTTAAATAAAAGAGAGTTTCTGGGAATATTTTCCACAGTGATTAAGGGAAAGTGAATGAGAAATCTCTCCTCTCTCCCAAAGGAACACTAGAATCTTTTCTTCTGTTACTCAATTTTATAAAATACAAAAATGTTCTAGAAAGTAGTTTGAGAAAGTCATGAAATTTGATCTTTTAGCCAGTGCCCCAATTTCCTTACATTCTGACACTCTTAAAGACAGAAACTATAGGAGTATCTACCTTTATTTAGAGACTTCATCCCACAAAACCGTAGTCTGACTCATGATTTAGACTGCAAATTTCTCATAACATTGTAAGAGCTCTCCTTCCAGCCTGGCAGAGGGACACAGAGGCTTGTACAAAGATCTTTAATTCCTTCATTCTCTGGTTATAGAGCATTGCAAAGAACTGCCATGGGCAATCTCTGTACAAGAAGAAGAGAAAATAAAACCAAAGATGTGAGAGAAAATGGGAGCTGAGTTGAGCAAAAGCAAGTGTCCAAAGATAGCTGTTTAATACCCAGTGCTAGTGTTAGCTGCCTTGCATATGCTTGCTCCTGACAGACTAGGTGCCACTTTATGTCAGCTGCAGAAGGCTACAAGCCCCCACCCTGCCCCAATAGGAAAACTCTCTAGCTGATAGCTACCGAACATAGAGGTATGAAGGAGTTTATATCCATAGCAAAATTTTCCAGAGAGCTGTTTCAGACTGAGCATCCAGAATCAAAGGATACTTTTGAAAAGTTGACCCTAGCCTTTGGGGAGACACTAAAAATATTTTTCTTATAATGTTTCCTGAAAGGGTAATTTGAATCTCATTCTGTAGTCCCACATTGGACTACATTGAAAGTGCCTCCACTGATGTCAACAGTTTAATGAAGATTGCTGTAATTTCATGGATTTTTTTTTTGGTAACCTATGCTAAATGAGTTACATGATGCAGTGCGTGTCTATATGTGCGTAAAGTAATTGAAAGACTTCTTGTTCTATCAGATTCACTATTGAAGATGTTTTTCTTTCTCCTCTTTCTACTAATATATACAAAACTTTATTCAGCAGGTGTTTCAATTTCTGTGTCTGTCCTTGAGATACATGAACTAAAATTTAAAGTGAGATGGATTGGGAATGAATGCAATATTTCTGCCAAAGCAGGTCAATATTCAGAAGTCCTATGATATGTAGAAGTTATGGAGAGTGAGCTATCATAAACATTAGTTCAGAGGAAACCCTATTTTAATGTTGATACCACATTGCATTGTATTTCCCTTTCTTTTTGGTGTATTATTTTATAAACTGTAGTACAGTCTGGTGATTGTTATGTTGTATTTTGTTCCTCATCTCTTATCTTCCTTGTTTGGTAGCTTAGTATCTAGAAAATCATGAAATAACCAGAAAATGGATAATAAATGCTTATTCAACTGTCTGCAATTTGGTGTGTTAATCCTTATATAGAAAATTCATTATTGCACAGATATATTACTGCTTTTTTCTGTTGCTGAGCTATTTGTAAGCATATTTCAACTTAAGAAGCATTTATTTAATCACTCTTAATCATTGAGGAGTTTACAGTGCACTGTCCATTTCCACAGGCTCAAAGTGCTGTTTAAACAGTTTAATCCAATGAAATTTACCATAGCACTAACTTTTGTTGTTGCAATAATACCACAGTTAGACAGTATTGCTCAGTTCAGGAAGAATAGCCAAGGCAATTGATATGCCTGTTTGAAAAGGCAATCTCTTGCTTGTTTCCCAGGAATCACATCCTCCAGGAGGATATGATGATTCTGATTTAGGAAAGTCACCTGAACTTCAAAATAGTTTCCCTATTCATTAAACTGAGACGTTACCAAATATGAATTGCCAATATCATAGATATTTCTATAACCTCTAGGATTTTATGGAATAACAGTGACTTCTTTAAAATATTACATCCTCTGAGATTTTTAGAAATTACATTAAAATAAAAAAGTATTGTCTAATATGCTGGAAAAGCAGAGCAAAGAAAAAATCTTTTTCTGCCAAAGGATCTTCAGTTTCCTGTTGCTGTAAGCAGCTACAGAGATTCACACTCCACAGTCACTTCATTAGTAACAATCTGCAGCAATTCTTTTGAAGTCAGTACGGTTAACCAGCTGTAAAACCAAAGTTACTGCAATAAAATCCAGACCTACAAGTGCCATACTTTCTGCCATGTACCACACTAATTTCTGATTCTTCTTTCAGAATGTCACTATTGTTAATAATAAAACAATAGTATCTCAGATACTACAGAGTGGTAACCCCTGGTAAATTTATGTGACCACTGTGACTGAAGAGTAGCAAATGCATGAGTGAGCATGTGTGATTGGTCTTACTCAGAGCCACACAAGGCATGAGCTAGCACAATGCTCCTTCCTCTAGAGATATTGCATACATCCTATATATATTCAGTTCAGTTAGAAAAGAAGGGGTTTCTATCAATTAGATCAGTATAGGAAAATAATTCCATCTCTCCATACTGCACGCATCATGACTTTGGACCAATAATGAATCTCAGTACTGGAGAATGTGTTGTCACTTGCTGCTCTCAGTCATGGAAAATGTTGTACAAAAAAGCAGAAGCAATACAAATTTCATGGAATGGAAGTATTATTGTTATAGTACCTGAGTACATGAGGTACTGAGAAGTCATACATTATGATAGGGAGCACAAGCTGCTCAGTGCTGTTCATTTCACTGTGTTTTTTATAAATGGTTATGGAAGTAAAATATAAGCTGTATGGCTGAGGTGTCAGCTAGAGTACCTTGGGCTTTGCTTCCGCTTTCTTCCACCCATCCAAGCAACTTGCAGAGGTGGCATTATCAGACACTTTTTCCTCCTCCCAATGAACTGGGGGTTTTTTGCAGAGATTAGTTTAAAATGATCCAATCCGTGTCCTATAAAACTGACTTCTCTGGTAGTGGTAAGTGGCAGCTGGCAGCTGGCAACAGAATAGTTCAAAGGTGCATGAGATCATCCATATTAAACAAAACAACCTAACATTCATTTACATCCCATTTACCTTGAGGAAACTGCAGCACAGGTTTAATGTTAGACACATGCTTAGTGTTTTGTTGGGCTCTAAGACCGTGAAAAGGCAACTTCCCCAGTAGCAATTTCAGCGGGTGCTACTGAATTGGTTTCCACTGAGTAAAAGCAAATTAACTTGCATGGTGAAAAAAATCTCGTGAGTCTGCACCATGTGACAAACATTTTGTTACACTCAGAGCTGTAAATCTGAAGAAGAGTAAATTTGCTAATGAAAAGCCCCGACCTGTGCAATTATATACAGTATCCTGAAAGGCTGGTATTTCTTTTTGCAGTCTGTATTTCTTAGGCTACAGCCTGAAATGAAGCATGCTATTAAACTACTACTTCTGGTAGTAGGTTGTTCATGGTTTCTCTCCATTTTTGTCACCTCAGGTTGAAATAATTTTTCAGGGATATTTGTTGTTATTGCCGTACTAGTCCACAGTATAACTAGGTCATACAATCATTTTGAATGATCTTGAGCTCAGCTAAAGATTGGCAGTAAGGGCAAATTAGATTATAGCTCTTCTTACAACCTGATATGCAGAAAAGGAAGATATAATTGCTTTTATTTCTGATCTTTCATATTTACAGCACTGGTGCAGTTAACTTGTCCATAACCTGAAAATATACAAATTTATTTGTAATATCTTATAACAATAATGAACTAATGAATAACAATAATGTTATTTTAAAAAGAAGTCCACTTATTTTTTGGAGCTTCTTTAAATACCTTGGTAGAATATATGTAAAATTCCAAGTTGAACATTCAGAATTCTCTTTGCCTGGGCTCAGTAAGAGTAATTATGAACCTTGCCATTGCTTCTTATGAAGTACTTGTCATAGACAGTATGTTGGAATTTCCCTTACTTTCCTTCACAATTAGCTCCTCAAATCAGATTGTCTTGCTTGTTTCGTGAAGACAAGGGAAGATGGGCAAGGTCTGTGTCTGGTAAATGTCCTTCCCTATAGAGCCCATACTTTTCAGTGTTTCTTATATCGGAGCAGTTTATTCCTGTGCACGTGCTTTCTCATTCTTCCCGGGCTGCCCTTTAACTATGGCTGTTTTTTGGGGAGGTGGGAGCAGGCAGATGCAGAGTGGAGAAAAGTGAAGCAAAACTCCATTTGTCATGATGCCTTTCCTACCTCAAACATCTTGAATTAATCATTTTATAAGTATCATGTTCAGGGTAGTTTTTCTTGTTTTCATTCACTACGGGATGTGTGATTACTTGTATTTGAAATGAGTACTTGGATATCATAGTTTAATGCAGTTAATAATACAGCCATGGAATGAAAGATATACTGAAGTATTTCAAACGAGAAGTTGTGATTGAAATACAGTAGTGAAAAGCTGACAAGAGTTTATCAAAGTGCTGCAGTTTACCTTCATACAGAAGGAGGGTGGCTGTTTTCATATTCACTAATCCCCAAATAACCACCAAGAAATATTAAAATACACATTTTATTAGTTTCATTTAATTTCTTAATTGCTCAAATTCAGTTTACCAATTTATTGCTGTGTGAAATGCTTAGAGGCAATGCGTACATTAAAGGGATTATTTACATGTAATCCCTCCCTCCCAAAGGACACAAACTGATCATTTATGAATCCTGATTTACACTCTGTAACAATACCAGATGAATGAAATGGTTACTGTAGAATGATGCAGCTCCTGGAAGTGCAATACTGTGGAGTATGATTTAGTACTAAAACTGAACTATTTCATTTTCACTGATGATTTTAGTAAATGTGTGAATTTAGAATGAACCAAACTAAAACTGCATGCTGCAATTGAACAATTTATTTTCTGAGAATATGTGCAATTAAGACATTAAATTTAACCTTGGGGAAAAGTCTATTTTAAAATGTAAACCATGTTCTATTTGGGATGTGGATTATTTTCAGCTAGGGTTATGATTTTACAGGAAAGAGATTTATAATTAGTTTTAATATAATTGGCAGGGATTTACCATTGAGATGCAGCCTTGCAGCTTGTTCCCTGCCTGTGGATATCACTGTGGGTATCTATTTGCCAGCCAAAAGGTGTGAAAGCAAGATGTAATAAGAGAAAGGAGAAATCTTAACCACAGTGAATCAAAAAGAGTAAAACTTTGAAAAGTCTTTAAGTACATTATATAGAAGGAAATGTCTTTAACCTGCAATCTACTCATGGCACACCTTTACAGAATGATAGAATTCACCTCCAGTTTAAAAGAGGTATTTATTTATCTTGTTAATGTTATCCCTACCCCTTCTCTTTGGCCAGATGTAACTTGCTGTATTAGAAATTCTCACATTCTGAAATCGTAACCATCTATGCCAGCAGTAAC
>VYXB01002368.1:203269-210769 GCA_013397135.1 Pachyramphus minor | reverse complement strand
CATCCTCATATGTGTTATCCAAAATCTCTTTGCATATTACTTCTGTGATTTTTCACATCTAACTTCATGTCAGACATGAGCAATTAAAAAATTGCTCCATTAAGCAAAATTGCTTGGATGTGAAGAAAATGTACTTTTTTTTCTGAGTCACTACTTCATAGAAAAAGTACTTTTCTGATAGTCAGAAGGAGGAAGCAACACTAATGGGCTTTCTTGGGACAAGTCTTGGTAGAGCTGAATACTTGTACTTTGTTTGACTATAAGAGATTAACATGCAAAAATTCTTTCACTGCAACTGTATTTTCTCAGATCTTAGCAGAACATACTTTTGGTAACAGCATTTCCTGTGCTTGAATTGACATCAGACACAAGGATAGCTGCCCACAGGGGCAGAACTAAAGTATGATTTTAGAGTCTCAGTAATATTCTGTTAATTTTAGATTTCTAGATTTTCACTTTAAAATCCCTTTTTCCTATTGAAATTACAAAAATTATAAGAGCCTGTAAAAAGAGTAAGTAAATGGCCAGTAAAACAATGCTGTTACCAGTCAAATACTACAATTAAAATGTAGAGGAGAGTCACTCCTTTCCTGCTCTTTTCATTTGAGTAAAGTGTGAATTTTAAAAGCCCAGTTTGAAAGTATTCAACTATAGTATGCATAACAATTAAATTGTTTCTTTGGGTTGTTTCAAAACCAAGGAAATTAAAAACATAAAATTACATTAACATCTCACTGAACACTGAATTTCCTTGCAGTCCTGCCCTCAAACTGAGTTTGCCTATGGGAAATTGTATTTCTTATAAAATTTTAACGCCACCTTCAGTTAAGGTATGAGAGTCCAAAATTCACTCATTTGGCATTCTTAGTATCTCAGCAAAAGTATGCAGGAATGGAATCTTTCTTTCATTATTTGTATAATCTTATTCAAGTCATATAATATGAACAGTTCACTTTGTGGCTGGATTTAGTACATTTGCTAGAAGGCTGTGGTTTTTTGACTTCCTGAATCTTCATGTATGCCAGGTGTCTCCTGAGCTGCAGCACCTGTTGATGCACCCAAGCCAGTTTCAGGTTTGTTAATTTGGGTATTCCCAGCAGCAGTGTTAAGCAGGTTGCATCTCACCTCTGTTGCAAAATTCACCTCAAATCTGGGTAAATAACTCGGAGAATCAGCTGGAAACAGCTATTTTTATTGCTCTGAGTTGTCTGTGCCTAAAAAAGACACTCTTCTATTTGTTTTAATAGTCCTTTTAACAGAGAAAGGAATTAATGTAGGCATGTGTAATAAGACCCCAAAAATCAGGATAGGCCCCAGAACCTTGGAGACATTCACCTCAATTTTTGTTTTACTTTTCTCTTTAATCACACATTCAGACAAGAATGGTTTATTTGGACTATGATTCTGAAGTTTTTTAAAGGCACTTAAGATGTTACCACCCCGCTTACACACTGTGACCTCTGTCAGAGATTAATGCTGAGGGAAGAGCATGGGCAGCTTGTTCACTTGTCAGTTGTCACATTCACAGCCAGGATATTAATATAAGCCAAAATCAGTGGTGGTTTCACTAGTGGCTAAACTGAACCGTGAATTGCAACTGTTAAGAAGCAGACACACTGTGCTTGGTGATCTTAGGCAGAAAGATGGCAGACACATACCAAGCAAACACCTTTGAAATTATCTCAGAAGGAATCTTGAGAGGTTTTTTGCGTCAGAGTCCCATATCTGTGAGATCAGGGAAGGCACGCCTATGGAAAAAAATCTGCAACCTTGCTCTGTGATATTTTTAGTCCCATCACAGGGATGGGTGACTCCCATGACAGCAAGTTTTCATCACAAATGCTGTCACCAGAGCTTCTCTTCTTGTGAAGTCACAGCACTTGAGAATACACTACATAAACTGTTGGTCCTGTTGCCTTATTTTCTTTGATTAAGCAATGTTCTTTCTTAAACTCTGTGTCAGAATCTTCCATGAAGTCAAAGAATATTTTGATGAGCTGCTGTTCTCCCCACCTAGTGCCACCAGCTTCTTCTTTCATTTGCATTTGCAGAGCTTAGAGTTTCCTCCTGTCCTCAGCTTTTAGTTGGACAGATACTGGAAATGTAGTTAGGAATACCATTTACAGCAAATGCAAACAGACTACTCGAATTACAGTGTCAGAGAGTCTTTGTACTGACTGAATCTGAGGTAAAAACACATCAGCCCACAACCACTACTTATATTTCCTGCCCATTCTTGCACACCAGAGATAACAGTCTAACAGTAGAATTTTCACTTTCCTTCTGATTAATTTTCAGACTCCTAGAACAGTCATCCTTGAACATCCGAGATTCACAACTCCTGTTTTTAGAAGAGATACCGCTGCAATAAAGCAGCACTGTTCCATGAGCTACTCAAATCTGCCCTGAAGTGCTTACAAGTAGGAATCTAAGGGTATCCTATACATAGCTTCCCATTTTTCGTTCTGTCCTGAATGCAGCTCAGCCAGAACATCAGAGCCTGAGTCCATGGAATGCCACAGTGACTGGGCATGGTGAGGAATAGAATATAGGTATAAGCTATGCCAGTGTAAATACCATGAGAATTGGCAGTTACTTTTTCTGGCAATTTTGTTCAGGTTGATTGAGTTATATTATTAAAATGTACAATAAATGACTTAAAAAAGTTACCATGAAAGTTAAAACTACAAACCAAACAACTGTGTCTTGTTTCCAACGTCATTCACTAGTAAAGCATTCCTTTGGAAACACTGTGATATGCGTTGTGATACCTATTAAATTCTGTAAACATGATGACAATAAGGAATGTCAAATATCTTTTGAAGACCTTTTGGTAATGTATTTCAAAAACAGCATGAAAGTGTTTTTTTGGTTTTTTTTTTACTCACTTTGACAGGTGAATTATTTACTGCCTAGTGTAGTTTTCTGAATAGCTGAAGTTTTCTATCAATGAGATAAATTCAGAGTCAGGCAAGGGAAGCCATCTCACTAACCCTGCATCCAACCCCATTCCCAAGGTAGTTTGACTGTATCTACAGCACTTTCTGCTGTACTGCAAATGTCAAACAGAAGGTATAATGGATTTAATATTAGTGCTGGCCAAGGTGTTGAGGGAGCTGTTAATAATGTCACTCCAGTTATTGATCTGAGGCCTTTAGAAATCAAAGAAAAGTGAGAGATCCCCAACTGGGGAAAGGCACAACAGTGACTGGTTTTTATTACCAATATATTTCTACATATAGAGTGCTGACTTTCTGAAATTATGTGATCATCATTAATCTTTGAGAGATTTTTGGAATCATTATATGGTCGGATAATATCAGGGTGACCTGTATGCATGCTAATGTTAAAACTTGCTTTCATATCAGTCACAAGTCAGCTTTAAAAGGTATAAAAGTAATGGCAACAATATTAATACAAATCTTTAGCTGGAGGGAAATTTTATTCTTTCTGTAGTCATGTATGGGTGAGGTTGAGATACCTGGATTTGACTCTTCCAAAGAACATTTTCATTTCATCTGTCTGTTAACCTGCAATGTGTGTAGTTGCTATTGCAGGAGGATAGATTTTTTCTAATTATAACAATCATGGCTCCGCTGCCTCTGTTTACCACAGAGCTAAATTTGACTCTGAGTTTATATTCTTCTAGGTTCCTTTGCCATAGTTAATCCTTCAGGATTGCCTTGTAATGTTTTGTTCTAAAATGGAAATAGGTTCTTCAAATAAATGCATGCTTTCTTCCTTCAACTAAATTTTGCAATCTTATGGCATTTTATACAAGGGAAACCTCTGATGTCTTTAGCCAGCACCTTATAAATTAAAGTAAAATGTAGAATTAGTGTTTAATGTATGTCAAGTAATCGTATAGCTCCTTTCCATGTAATACAAGGTACATAGAGGTAAGTCTACCAGACAACTTAAAATAGTTATCTGCCAGATCAAAGATGAAATTTATCTCTACCACAGCTAAGCCATAGAATAGATCTACCAGACAGAAATATGTATGCACACAAGTGCCTAAGTAGAGTGTATGTATATAAGTGTATGAGTGTATATATGTAAGTATTTATGTACGTACAAGATGCACTTGGTAAGTTGTGAATTCACCTACTGCAAGTGTATTGATTGTATTACAAAATGAGGCAAATATATTATATTATGAAATTCCAATTCAGTATAAACAGAAGAATAATCTACCTTTGCTTTTATTTGATCGCCATGTACTGTGATGAACACACACTTAAACAGAATTGATTTTTAGGCACAAATTCTATTAACTCTTCCATGACTACAGGAAGACTAACAAGTAGAATCTCTGTTGCTCTCTGGACAGACCGGTATTTAATACGGTCTGTAAGCTCTTTGGGAACATGCTTACAGAACAGAAGAAACTAAAAATATGGCAGAAGGATTGGAGAATGCATGTACTTCCTTCTGTGCTCCTTTCCTTAATTAATAAATATAAATACATAAGTGAAGTAGATTGGAGAGTGTCTACTTGCTTGTATTGATTTCTCCAACTGCTTTCTTCAGATCTATTTCGTTTGCACTCTGAGGTCAAGATTTCTGTTTCATTGATCACGTGTCTGTAGCAGTACCAATGGAGTGTGTTCCTATGTCAGCTAAAAGGCTGTGAGAAATAAGACTAACTTGTCTTCCTGGATATCCCCAGTCTTACATGGGATTGTTCTTGGTCATACAGCTTAGTCTGGAAAAATCAGAGTAATTGTGTTTCCATCTTCTCCCATTTACTTGTGATATTCAGTCTACATTGCATTTAGAGTACATTCCATTCATTTTTGTATACAGACATAATGTTCATTTCATTCTTCCATCAGAAGTGCTTTGTTCTGAAATCTTCCAGAGTTCTTATTTTGTGCCCTTCTCTCAGCTCTTTCAGTCTTGTGTCTTAGTTTCATGTGAAGGCTGCATTTTCCCAAACAAAAGAACAATTTTAGTCTGTCACCATATTCACCTATGCAGACTTAAATTACACTGGTTTTTTTCTTCATCCTGTTGTTAAAAATTCATATCTCATTTGCTCTTGCCCCCACCACTTGTCTTGTCTTTACAGTCTCCTTCTATTTCTTCCTTTTAAGTATTGCTCTCTGACATTGTGTATCTTTCCAAAGTAATTACCATTCACTATATTCATTATATCTATTTTCTAACTGTAGGGAATCTTTTTTTTTTATTTGACAGACTTGTTGATGTCCACTTTAAATGAACTGTAGGTCACAAAACTATTTTGCAATCTACAAATTTTGTTTATTTCTCTTTTAAAGTCATAAACCCAGAAATTATTATATTTAGACTAATCATATTTAAACAAATAATTTTAAGATTTTTTATTTTGTGTTCTTCTATAATATAAAATTGCATTATAGCCTTTACTTACCCAATCTATGTTGATATTACCTTGTCTTTCAAATATTATACTTCTAATTGGAGCTGGATATGGTGTTTCTTTTTAGAGTAGAATAGAGCAGTACCGACTCAATAATCTGAGATTTCGAGATCAGACTTGACTGCTTAAAGCTCTTGGCTTGTTGTCAGTCAGTTATGTTTAATTCATTATACTGCAGACTAAAACCTTGTTCTTGTCAAAATTACACAATTCTATCTTCTTTATATACACAAAACAGCAGAGATACAAAGGATGATATTACTTGGTATCGATTCATCTCTGTGGGGGGCAGAGATCACAAAAGGCAGAACTGGCCAAAAGGAATGTCCGCCTTCAGTGAACAATTTTAGTCATGGTCACACTGGGAAAAGTCTGAAAATATTGCTTGTGTGTGAAAGGTTTGCTGCTTCCAGTTCTTGAAGCTTTTCCCAGGCACTCTGTCTCAGATGATGCTTGCTTTTCATCTGTGAATAATATGTGAGCACTCTGAATAAGTCATCTAACTTATCATCACTCTGTCATCTCTATTTGTTTATCACCAGGTAGAGTAGATATGCTGTCTCTCTGATTTTATTACATTTTACGTTTTTTACCAGGGTAAATTGCTCAACTAGCTGCATTTGATAAGCTACACTTAATGAAATAATTAATCCTAATCACCTATGCTGGACTGGATTAGTACCGTGTTTCAGTCCTGAAACATGGCATTTAAAAAATCCACTCCCTTATTTGTTCCCTGAGTCCTCTGTGCTGCTGAATCCTGACATTTCAAGTCTGAATTTGTCACCCCTCCATCAGCAGCAGTTCAGCTGTCAGAGAGCTGCCTATCCTGTTCCTGCACAATGAGGTTGTAGCCCAGGGGCTCGATAGTGCCACCTGTAATGGTGATGGTGATACTCATCTAAGCCAGTCACAAAGATAAGGCTTTTCACAGTCAGGCTATTGGACAGGCCCATAAGCTGTCTGTGGGAACGCTGTGGCCACTCCCTTCCACGACTGGACACTTAATGGGTGATAATGTGGCAAGACTGAAACATGGTACTAATACAGTCCAGCATAGGTGATTAGGATTAATTATTTCATTAAGTGTAGCTTATCAAAGTGCATTACCCTTAAAGGTTTTGTAGAACATTGAATGAATAGATGCAGTTGTGCTATCATCAATAACATAGAGCTTCCTTTTTTTTTTTTTTTAATAAATTGCATTCTGATGATAGATGCCAGATGGAGACAGCCCTGGGGAATGAAATTGTTTGTTTACCCACAGAACACGTACAGCATGGGCAGCAGCGGTGTAGTCTTTCCCATGCTGTTGCATCGCTGTTCTTCAGCCTTGTCCTCCAGTGATATTCTATAAAAGGTGGGAAGACGGTTCACAGTCCAGGCCATGCCCAAACTCTAGGTGCTTTCCTGTGAATATATGCAGTAGTGGCAATTAGTACTCATTTTATGAACTTTTTTGGCATAGGAAGTGTGTTGGTGCCCCAATCCAGTCCAAATAAGCCACCAAATGATAATACTAATTAACTGCTAAAATGAAATTTTAATCAGTGACCTGCATACAACAGACCAAAGGGTTTAGTTTCAGGTTCCCTCTTGTATTTCTTCTGAAGCATTCATTTTCTTATAATAATGCTTTTTCTCCTAGCATGAATGTTGGAATAATTCTAGTACTATTGAAAAAAAGAAAAAATTTTAAAAAGTGAAGTAAAGTAGTCTTTAACAGTATTCTTTGCAAAAGGGTGAGAAAACTCACTCTTCCACTCTGCAGTCCCCCACTCCTCTTCCACCAAGAATAAACAGTCAGAGAGATTTCAACCAGGAAAAGAAAAAACAATTAGAAAAGGTAGAAAATAATATGTTTAATATTTTCATCAAATGTGCTTAAACCATTTATCCTTGAATCATGTTTGTAATAAGAAGAAAATTATATATTTTGTAATTCTGCATAAAAACAATTAATTTTAGTTCTTTATGTTTGAGAGAGGTTGGCTAAAACCTGTGTTTTTTGTTCTTATTTTACAGCTTGTTTGGAAAGAATCATAAACAAATTACATAAGTGTCCAACAAGACAAATGTTCTTTAATCATCTA